>PQWD01006254.1:0-20913 GCA_019425675.1 Leucinodes orbonalis
AAGTATTTGCTGCACCAAATATGCATTTGCGAGTTAATGTTGCTCCATACGCTCTGAATCGGTATGCTTGTCTAACTGTCACATTTTTACTGCACTTATATGCATTTTTAAAGAATAAAATGGCAACAGATATCTTGACTGACTGATGCATTAAGCTATTTTAATCTATCAAGACGATTTATTTCCATACATTTAAGACGTATTAGAACTGTAATTATATAATACATTAAACTAAATATCTGCAATTCTCACTTCATTATAATTATTAAGCTTAACATAAATATGTTTAATTACACTGACATAATTTATAAGGTGGCGAACACTAAATAAGGATGAGGAAAGCGGAGGACCGGGATATCTGGCGCGAAATGGGGGAGACCTATGTCCAGCAGTGGACTGCGATAGGTTGAATAGGAATAGGAACACTAAATAACAATACCAAATTCAGATTCCTACTTCATCATCCATCTACCTCAACTCGTTAAACGTCCCCACCGAGGAGCGAAGAGCCTACCCGTCATGGGTGTATAGGCCGTAGTCATCCAAGCAGGCCCAATGCGAATTGGCCGGCTTCACGCAGAAATCTAAATCTTAGCAGGTTTCCTCACGATGTTTTCCTTCGCCGTAAGAGTGTCGAAATAAACGTACGTAAAATATTATTTCGAAAATTCTAAAATACATTGGCACGAGGCGGGTTTTGAACCTGAAACCTCCGGATTGGAAGGCAACAGTCCACACCAATGATCACATTGACGCTCTCTCATAAGCTCCTAATCAAAAGTTCTAAATCAATGTAAATTGTTCCGGTGCCTTCACAAATCGATACTTACCCATTCAACACATGCCCAAAACTTGAGAACTCAAATCTAAGCAAGGTACGAGTGACGTCACAACTCAGGTAGTTTAACGATGCCCATATTAGGGCTATTAGCGTAATTACTGAGGCTCGCAGAAGTCTCGGCGGTCCTCCCTCGTTAAGGTAAGGTTGGCCCAAAGCTCCCTCTGGACCCACTAAGAATTTTCGATTGCCTGTCGAGCGTAAATATTGCTCAGTGGTTATAGTTCAAACCGAAGGAATATGTTTTTGGGTACTCACCTAGAAAATGCTTTGGGGTCCGGGAATTGTTTTTTTTTTTGTACAATATTATTTTTTGTTTGGGATGAAGGGCTTAGTTAGATAATCATTTTGATAAAATAATCTCATTATTGTATTGAAATATATGAGATTTTCAAATTTCCGTTTTTGAAACTTATTCGAACTGGTTACAAAAAAGGTTAAATGATTAAACAATTAGCAGAATGTACTTTTAAATACTGCCCTTTTTGCAAATTCTATTCTATTTGAAATGTTTACGATTGAAAATTCTAGAATGCTTCCACGTGAAATGTTTACGATTGTAAATTCCAGAATGCTTATAAAAGATATACTAATAAAGGCTTTTTAGCTGTTCAAACAGCGTCTATAATGTTTGTAAAGGTAAAACAAAAATCCTTTGTGGAAATGTATTTCAGTCTCATATGGGAAAGGTTTTAAAGTTTAAGATTTTCATTCACTGAATACTAACACATAAAGTATTTATTCTCCGTCCCTATATAGTAACTAGGAGATATATGTATATATGCTGGTTAATGTCTGTTACAAAACCAAGGGTCTGGCTAGTGATGGTGCGAATTCGAGTTTTCGTGTCGCAGGATTCATGTATATTATTGACTAGTAGTGCGCCGCGGTTTTACCCGTGAAGTTTCCTTTCCCGCAGTAATTCTGAATATTATAGCCTATGTTTTATTCTGATATATTAGGTAAATTTGTGTAAAGTTATATCAAAATCCATTCAGCTATTTAGACGTAAAGGAGTAACATTGTAACTAACAATTGTATAATTTGCTTATTTATCAGAATATCGTATTCTTTATGAGTTTTTTTCGTTATCTATTAAGATTCTTGACAAATTACTCTTACAGTGGTTTCCATATATTACGACTGGTTCTAGCAACCATTCCTCTAGTGACGTAAAATCTTAAGCTATTATTACTAAAACTTATATATTTGGTTCATTGCCGCGGTGTCTAAAATTTTGCCGCGGACACTTTTAGTTAGATTGTTATTGCATTTGTATATTGTTAGTTTCTTATTATTATTACAGTAAGGATAATTAAAAATCACCTCGAATGCTCGACTGGCAGCTACCATCACTAACGAGCAGCCGTCAAAGCGGGGCTACATTTATTTATTATACTCTCTACAGTTTGAGCCGGCCAGGTAAAAGGTTTTTTAGATTAAGCGATGCAACTTAATGAAGATAAAGGGCTACGTAATGGTGTGTACGCCAGTAAAATAAAACTCTAAACAGTGACTGTACTAATTGGTTGCGCTATTCAGCTCTTTGGCAGATTTATTACTTAATTGTTCAACGTTACATGCCTCGGAATCGGGCTAATTTGCCCTAAGCAATGTTTGTGGTGAACAGCAGTGTTTTGCCTGAGATAGTGTGTTGACCGCGCGTCGTTAGAGTTTGCTTGTTTATAATTAAGGGTTTATTTTTACCGCTTTATGGTAGATAATTACACAAGTTAGCAACTATGCTGTTGTATTTCTTTGAGATCATGATTAATTGAAAATCATTTTTAGGTGAAGTTAAGGTGAATTAAGCCAACGAAATAAGTCCATACTCCTTTTTGACGGATAATGAATGAGCCTTTGGCTTATTACTTATCACTCACTGGACCAGTTTATCGGACAACGACTTTAAGGCCTCAATGTCAAGAGTTCGAGAGGCGAGATCTCCATGATAAAAATGATGATGCTTCATGAAATTGTTTTGTATTATTCACGGTTGCTTATGATGATAATAAGTCCCAATATCTAAACACACCGCTTAAACCTATAGCCATGATCAGCTATACCTAAAAATAAAATTTAATGGCGAGGTAAATAGATAAGATCACATATTTATAAACTAACGTTCAGCTTATAAATTAGTGGGTAAGATTATGATAGCCACACATTCGTCCTTTCATGACTCCCAAAGAAATAAACGATAAAACCTACAGGAAATATTCTTCATCTTTACGATGGTATTCATTAACGTATGCCAATATAGTACGGTGAAATCTTGGCCTCCATCCATTTCAGTTCTGCTGGAATATTTTTAACCAGCCATATAAGTTCTGGTTACTCTATTCACTGGCGTTATTGGAGCCATAACTCAGTAGCTAGCTCCGTTGCAGTTTTGTTTAGTGAAGATTTATATGAGAGAGGAGTTAGTGCTAAGTCTTACATTTTTTCTCTTTTGCTTTTAGCTGTAATAGCTGTAAATTGCACCCTCAGTGATTTCCCCTCGTTGTTTATGTAGTGTCTTTGGTTTGGAATGGCTTTTTTGTTACAAGAAGTTTGTTAAATAATGTTGGGAGTCTGATTTGTTTTGTATTCATTTCTTTCATAAAAATAGAGAGTAATAGATAGCTTACTTGATGGACAATTCACCGCGTCTATGAACAATTGCTTTACAAGGAATCACAGAAATATGTTGTCGACCCTTTGCATAAGTAAAGTCTTTACCATTTCTCAATAGTTCAACGGAAATTTTCAAAACAGTCCCGATAAAGTTATATGATATTAACTTATTCGTTTGGTTTACTAGCCCACTTTTAAACCATTAAATCTGTAGTTCAGCAGTAATAAGAATGTAGCATAACGAATATTCACCAACCAAGAAAGAATTACAGCAGTTAATTTTATTCTAATAGTGCGTATTCCCTACTCCATATGTCTCTTAATCGTATAACAATGAAAGGGATTCATTCTCAAATAAATGGGTACATTGTCTCAATTTAAATGCGCGCCTAAGTCCCATAATTGAAATGAAATTCCGCCTTGTCTCCTCGGCAAACGCTCGTTTCAGCTTGGTATTTTTGGGTAATTTTTGAACTCAAATACGTATTTCAAAATGTAATCCACTCAGATTGTGTTTATTTGATGGACCGACGACTTGCGAAAGGTCGCTGGTGGAAGCTGGATGAGGAAAGCGGACTTGGATGTCTGGCGCAAAATGGGGGAGACCTATGTCCAGCACTGGACTGCGATAGGTTGAAGAGAAAGATAGAGAAAGTGTTTATTTATGAAGCAAGATTAATGTGAAGATATTGTATTGTGATCTAGTAATTCACGTTCAATATTAAATTTTGGTACAATTGTGCCTTTAAACTTAAACATTGTCTGTAAGCCTGGTTTCTTGACCAGGACTTCTTTCCCGCAAACAGGATGAGTAATTTTACCGCTATACATTACAAAAAAAAAAGTATACCATATGTATTAGCGTTGGATGTCAGGAGCAGGCTCATATTAATATTAAATTATTTTCTATTGTGTCTTATTCTTATAGAGCGGCGTGGCTCAATGGTGTGGACTGTCGCCTTCCTACCGGGAGGGCTGAGGTTCAAATCCCGACACGTACCAATGTATTTTCGAAAATATATGTACGTTATCCGATGCTCTTACGGTGAAGGAAAACATCGTGAGGAAACCTTCATGCACGCCTGCGAAGAGATTCAAAGGTTGTTTGTGAAGTCGTCCAATCCGCACTGGGCCCGCGTGGACGACTATGGCCTAATCACCCTATACGGGTAGGCTCGTGCCCCTCGGTGGGGACGTTTAATGAGCTGATGATGTGTCTTATTCCTTAACAATCCAAAAGCCATACTTTCTAGGTGTTCATAACTACTTTTGGTATCTTTCTCATAAATATCACTTTACTAAGACTTGTTTTTTAAATTATATTTAACTGTTCATCATATTGATTCTGGTTCTGAAAGAGGATTGTAAATGTTGATAAATGTCACAAATACAAACTTACATGTATGACAATGTAAATAATCTTGTTGTCTCAGAGGATATTGCTTTCTCCAGCCCTATAAATAGTAATAATGTATATATAATGTTTGTAGAATTATAATATGGATTTTGATTGACATACTGCACAATCCAAACTGACACACATCCATTGTTTGTCTTAATCACTTCATAGTACATATAAAACAAAGTCGCTTTTTCTGTCCCTATATCCTTATGTACGCATAAATCTTTAAAATTACGCATTTAAAGTTGAAGGTTTATATGTGTAATACATGAAAAAGTGGAGAAATACTATTGTCGTAAATTTTTTTCCGCTTACATTGCAAAGGCAGGCAGAACCTTACGAGATTTATCAAAATAAATTTGTTCTATATAACGATCACAGTTTTTCTGTAGTTTGTTTAGTACGACAATTAGCTTTGCACCCGTGGCAAGACGGGGCGGGGCGGGTCGCTAGTTGTCAATAAAACAAAACCTGAAGACCCACATTAGTCGGTATTCACTCTAAATGTTTTTCAAAGATATAATATGTGTCGAGAAATGAGTATACTTCAATAGTAATTCTGTATACTTCATTCATTCTTAGTATTTAACCATGCGACTGAGCAAGAAAATCACGAACGCCATTTTAAACGTAGTTACAATCCAGTGCGATATTTTAAAAGATAAAAACTTCTCGAATTAGAATTAAAAGACCTTGGGCCCGAAAATCCGTTACAAGAGCACATAAACTGCCCGCCCAAGTCAACTGGGAACCTAATATCAATTACGAACCGGATAAAGATGAAACCTATTTATTCAAGCCGGATCCTTTGCAAGAGTCATCGTTAATTTATTGCAAATTAAAATTAATAGGATTCGAAAACCTTAGCATTGTTTTTTTTTACATTAAATAGGCCAGCGTTTGACTACGCCTTGTCTGGTGTTAAACATCGACGATGTCTAGGACGAAGCACGCTGACCTAGAAGAAACCTATTTACTCTCGAATTGAAGACACCCAAATTGTACACTCGGGAAATACATAAGCTGCAATGAATTCACAGTTTCGCAGTGCAAATAATAAATGACGGTTTTAGTCATTATTCGTAAACTATGCTATGTCACGAAAGATCGTTAAGTTTGACACGACTTACGAAGTTTTGCATAACAAATGTTAAATAAAACAAAAATGATCCTTGTTTAAAAGATTACAATACGTTGCTTTTAGTGAGAGAGGAGTTTAGAAGGACTTACTTTATTTTCTTTTTACAGCTGTGACTAACTTAGTTAGTGTTAGTACTTTCCGACAGGTTAGGTATTAGCTTATGACTTGGCAGTAGGGTAAGAGAGACTAGAATATAAAAAAAATACTTTAAATATAAAAAAAAACATAAATCAGCTATGTGTAATTTAAGTTGTAATAAAGAACACATTACATTTTATTTGTTAAGATTGTGTAGATTCTATTTTTGAAAGCATGTTTCAAAGAATTTTTCATTTTGGATTATTGTTCTGTTTTTAAGATCTTCTTAGGTGCGAATTCCAGAAAACACAATTTATAAAACTTATCTACTTTATAAACTCATGCCTATCGTTTTGTTGAAACATACAGATATACCGTTCGGAGTTCAATATATACCTAGATAACAATGATCTTGCCTTTCACATATAGATTTTATTGGAAATTGCCTTAATATTTTTACTGGAAAGCCTCCACTGCCCATTCGCCATAGATATTGCTTTGATTTGTTACTGAGTGTGATGCAGTTATACGTAGTTTTGTTTAAAATCCGGTTTTTGTACTAACCAACATCCAAAACAGAGAAGGATAAATACTAAATTGATATATTATACAGGAATAAATAAATCTGAACTTAAACATAATTAACTATAGGCTACTTTCCCTGGGGAAATATATTATGCGCAAGTAAACTAGGGCTCAGTGGTGTGGACTGTCGCCTCCTACGGGAGGGCTGAGGTTCAAATCCGACCGTACCAATGATATTTTCGTTTTCCTTTTATTTTCGAATTTTTTTTTCGAAAATATATTGTACGTTATACGCGCGTCTTTTAGGTGAAGGAAAATATCGTGAGGAACTTCATGCGCCTGCGAAGAGATTGAAGGTTGTGTGTGAAGTCGTCCAATCCGCACTGGGCTCGCGTGGACGACTAAGGCCTATCCCCTATACGGGTAGGCTCGTGCCTCGGTGGGAACGTTTAATAAGCTTGATGATGATGATGATAAACTAGGGAAACAGCTAGTGTTAATAACTTTAACGAGGCCGATCCCAAATCGAAATGATATATACGTTATCCGACGCTCTGATGGTGCAGGAAAACATCGTGAGGAAACTTGCACACGCATGCTAAGAGATTCAAAGGTTGTGCGTGAAGTCGGCCAGTCCGCACTGGGCTCGCGAGGACGACTAAGTACCCCTTGGTGGGGGCGATCAACAGTACATTCGAGGGGTCCCCACCCTGGACATAAACTGTTAGTTTATTTCTATGTTATTTTGGAACTATTTGTGAAAAAATTATAAGGTTCACTTTAAACTGGGCGATAAGACTTAAGCCTTCGATTTGCGCAGCAGTCTAAAAATAAAAGGGTATTTTAATTAACCTATCCCGGACCCCGGTTTCTCTCGCACTTCCATTTCTGAGATTGGTTTACCTTTAATTTGGATAAGCGCCGGCGACAACGTCCCCCAAATAAAGGCTCTTCCCGGCATTAAATCCATAATATACTTTCTATGAAATCAGCTAGGGGATATTATTAAACGATAAGAAATTAACAATAACTTTTTGGAAAGGCTAGGTGGGGATTTTATGATGTAAATTACATAGTTACAAATCAAATAATCGGCCTATCACAGCCCACTGCAGGGCACAGGTTTCCTGTGGCCTGGTAGGGGGGTTGTAGTGACTATATTTAAGATTAGAAAACTTCCGAAGACACGAAATGGTGTAATTCACAGATTTCCCAATACAGGAGATGGGGCAAGCCGCGTTTAAAGTGCGACAACTGTGAGCTCAACGAGCATACACTGGCTACCAGTTTACGCTCTGTGAGACGATAGAAGAAATTACCGTTTTTTTCCAAAATGCCATCCTGTGCAATTGTAACATGCCATCATCGCAACGAATCAGTAAATTTACAAGAAATATAATAACAGAAAAGAATTGAAAAACAATTGCGACACTGCCTATAAACTTGGCGGTTTGTCCAGTCTAATGTATTTCTGATGTCTGTGGTGTTATTATTCGGTTACCTATCTAATGATACCTATACTATGGTTACTTAACTTGAGGGATCATTAACGAAACATTAAAACACATAGGTAAATGTTTAAAGTTATACTTAATGACAACAACACTATGGTTTACACTTAAAGTATCCCCGTAGACACACAGAGGGAAAATCGAAACAATTTACTTTAGTAGTGCTAAACAAACTTAGGCGAAGTCACATTTTACCGCGCCATAAATAAGGTATCCTGGAACTTTAGGAGTTTACTCCACTCGGCACTGATGGATATGTTTCACTTACAGAACTGCAAAATCGGTTACGGGTTACCATAGGCAAGTTTGTATGTCGACTGCGAAAGGTAACTTACGAGTCAGATGTAGCTAAGCCAATGTACTGAACAAAAGATTTTGTACTAAACGGTACCTTCGATATGATTAAAATCTACTGTACAGAATTATCCTGGAGATGCCATAAGAGACCAGAGGCTATGTATTAGGGTTAAACTGTGTATTGCTCATACTCGTAACTGACTAAATTTTAGAATCTATTAGACTTTTAAACGTAGAAAAGCCATAATCATGGTCAGCTCATTATACATCTCCAACGAGGGTCACGAGCTTATCCTATGGCGTAGGTTCCCTCAAGAATTTTCCGTCGAAGAGCGTCGGAAAAACGTACATATAATTTCGAGAATTCGAAAAGGCATTGTGGCGTGATTTGAGCACTCTCCAGATCGAAAGGCGACAGACGTGAACTGCTAATGATGATGCTTTGAAAGTTGGCAATGCAGTTGTTGATTCTTTGTAGTAGTGAGTGGCAATGGGTAGCAGTATTATTTAATATCACGTGATCTGTATTTTCGTTAGCCTCCCTATGATATAAAAAATACTGTGAGCTCCTGCATGGGTTCAAACAAGAAACTATCGACACTGTGCTTTTAAAACGAGCACTATTTATCTAATCCTCGAACT
The DNA here is from genome assembly GCA_019425675.1 of Leucinodes orbonalis. Taxonomy (NCBI): domain Eukaryota; kingdom Metazoa; phylum Arthropoda; class Insecta; order Lepidoptera; family Crambidae; genus Leucinodes; species Leucinodes orbonalis. The sequence goes on from PQWD01006254.1 coordinate 9,051, forward strand.
GGTTCAATAAAACACCATTTTGGGATCCGTACAAATTGGCTCTACACGTCAGTGCGAAGTGAAGCGAACCCTGAATCCGCGCTCGCCCGTTCACGACTTTAATTAAATCGGATAGTTGGGAACCCTTTGTCTGTGCGTTATAAGAGAATTTGTCGCACAACGCTCCGCTGTATGCTTTATTTTGAATTATGCTTTGGGGCATCGGGTTTGAAACTGTAGACTTTGTATGATATCGCTTGTACGTGGTATTTAGAGGACTTTTGCAGCTTAGTGACTTAAAATCCTATGTTGGATGCAAAAATGCATTTATATTTTGCGACATAAGTCGACTGAGATCAAGATTTTAGATTTTAAAACAAGTGTTTGTATTGAAACATCTGGGGTACGGTAGTACCTCCGCCAAGACAAGGCGACGCGCAAAGGTACTACCTACCTTTTCTCGAAGTGTTTCGTCGTTTTATTAACTCTCATGGAGTTGGATGTCGATGTCTCATATTCTATCCGTAAAAAACATATCAGATCTCTAGTATGAATCTACACGACCTAACTCTACCGACCCTTAGTTCAACAAATTCTATATATCAGTAAAAATGTATGGTTTGTCTGTTTCGTCATATATTTCCGTCACAACACACTTTAAAGCTCCATTCTTACCAACTACTTTATACTGATGTAGGCGCTTATCTTTAGTAACGTTAAAGGTTTTTCCTCTTTAATGACGTTTATAAAAATACATTTTTGCTGGCAAGTGCTTACGCAATCAAAAGGAGTACAGAACTCATTATTATTCTAAGATAGTAACCGCAATATAACAGACAAGGAATTTTATGACACAGTAACGACCCCCCTTAAAATGTATTCGCATAATTAGTTTGCGGAATTATATTCTGATACCCTTGACCCTTTGTTGAAGGTAAACAGCATTCGGTTCTTGAAAATCAAAGAGTTCGATGCCTATTTGATTGTTTACAGTAATACTTTATTGTTTTCAGATGGATTTGTGAGGTGTTAGATTATGATATAAATGATTTCAGACGTTATGATATTCGCTCGGCGTTAGAAGTGTGTTTTTATTTTACTTAATATTTAAAGATACTTTTTTATTAAGTAATCAATATTAATTTAAGTTTCAACCCATATTCGTAAAAGCTTTACTTCGGACCTCGAGACGGGATGGTTTCAAACCAAAAGCAGCAACAAGTTGAAATTACAAAGAGCATTATCGTCGTCAATACATGTAATTTAACATTTCACCAAGTGTGTACAGCACACTTGAGTTTCTCTTTTCTTATACATGTACTTACTCGCGAAGAAGTTCGCAAGTTGGCCCAACTCCATTGAAAATATTATTTTTTGACGAAAAAAATTTCCGTTTTATTTCCCCTCCGCCGTTACCGGTTAGTTTGTGTGCGTATTTATCGAAGTTTCGCCTTTATTCTTGCTATAAAAGGCCCTCCAACTTTTACCAGGCAACTTTTAATGTATGTAACATTCGCCCCTTTGTTGCTTTTTCGAATATGATTCTTGAAGAATGTTTTCATAATTTATCAATATTCTTACGGTGTTTATTTTGAATGGGTAAGTAGCTTATTCGGTTTAACACAATAAAAACGATTATCTTTGTTGCTTTTTAGTTATTATTTATGGAAATATTAGAAATGTATAAATGGAGAAACTTCTGTTTAAGTGTCTCCTTCAAGTTGAGTAAAAAAAAAAATGAGCAGCACTATTGGTTCAAATATAATAAAATTTAAATTATTGTCAATTTAATTCGGCTACTGGCCGCTAGATGGCTGTCTTCATCACTAATTGCGCTAACGTTTTGTTAAGTCTTCTTGATTTTGAGGTGAAAAATTAATAAATACTTGAACCACGTACTTAATAGATCAGTTTTTTTTTCAATACATACTGCAAATTCTTCATATGTAAGGGACTAAACAAAAAATAGCATTTCGCTTGCATGTCGACTTAATTAGCACGACTTTTATGTAAGTGATTGGACATCGGATCAATCGAGTCTTTCAGTTTAATTTAACTAATAGAAGTCGACTAAAAGGTGAAGCGCACACTGAATAACAATTCGATCGCTGATTATTCATTACGACGGTTGCTCATTACCATTTACCAAGCGGAATGGCTGACTGACACACCGACGGAAATATTTATTAATTCACAATCAACTTGTAACAGGATTGTACAAGAAGTTATAACATTGGCAGTTGAAAGTTATAAGTTACAAATTAATCTTCTCAAGGCGTTTATTTAAGAAAAGTTTATTTAAAACAAATATTTAACATATATGTCAACCTTAAGCATACATGCATTAATTAATAAGAAAATTGAATATATTTTTTGACCATTATTCATGTAAAGTGAAAAAAATGAAAACAGAGGATTAGTTATTGTAATTTTTTTTTTCAAACACCTATTATCTGTTGAAATAAACTTCAGTTTTATTGTTGATACCTACAGTCCCAGGAGACTGTAAGACCTACCTATTACGTCTGACATGACTACAATGCTTATAATGCAGATGTAGTCAGAGCTGATATAAAAGGCAGTGAGATCCCTTTATATAGTTTTAGACTTAAAGTAGTACAAGTTAGCAACCACACTGTGGTCGTTTTGTTCATGCGTTTTTTGAATAAGATCGTTCTTAGTAATAAAGCCGCGAATATTCTCTTTAATTTTAATAATTACTTGTGATGCACAATCCACAAAAACGTTACCATTAGTAAGTTATCTTTTCAGCTGAATAATTAAAAAAAACGGTTTAAATTTGATTAAAAGCCTTCTAAAATCTCCAGCAGTGTGTCTCGTTTCCTCGTCTAAGGCAACCAGTTGTCAACGTTTACTTGGCAAATCTACGAGCGCGACTTGACAGCAACTTTTCCACTGAACTTTGCCTCTAATTAATTCTCCACTTCGTTAATCGCGAACTTTTAATCAGGGACCAGATCCGCGGGGACTCGGGTGGGGCCCTTTTTGTAATGAATTAGTCGAATACGGCAAATGGAAATGTATTATGCGTATGTGATTGAAGTGCTTTATATCGGCTATAAAGGAAAATGCCTGTTTTTTCTTATTATAACATCGCGTTGTTAATCAAACCTCAAAGGCGTCTTTAGACAGTGCGTCCTACCCGTACTATTCACAATATATAAATGGACTTTAGCTGCGATATTAGTTTACATATTAAAAGACACACAAAAGGATGATGAAGGGTGATTCGTTTTCTTTCTCAGGTATAAAATAGGGAATGTTATTTGAGAACAAAAGTTAATGAAAAAGCAAGCCCCGTTTTGGCGAACGTAGCGTAAGATGTCATCCGGCCCGAAGTATCAATGATCTATGACTTAAGAAAGTGCAACCTTTTGTGTATATTTGGCATAAAGTAGGGGAGATTAATGTCCAGCAGTGAGGTTGACAAAAGAGTTAAAAAGCTTTTTTTGCTTTCCAAATACCATCTTCATTACCCAATATCTATTAAAAATAAATCTTGTGTTTTGCGTTACACAGTGTGTTTACATTGTATGCTGGTAGGGAAACCCAATCTAAGTGGTAGAATCAAATTTGACATTCATAAGTGTTCTTTATGGACCCAAATTGAATAAATATATTTTCATTTCATTTCATTTCATAAGTCATTGTCATCTCGATAAACACCAGTATATCAATGATTTTATTTATTACCTTAGCTATAGTGGGTGAATTGAAAATAATCACGTATAGACTTATATTTCTTATTTTAATACAATTCCTATTACACGTAGTATATTTTCTTTTCGTTAGAATAGAAAAGAAGGATTCAGTAATTGTATGAACCCGCTGTATAACAAAGTTAACTTTATCCATTCAGTTATTACTATTCAGATTAATTTCTACAATGAACTCTCTCGCTACGCGGTTTAAGTATGAATTCAAAACAACCACAAAGATCCTAACAATTCCTTCTCATTTAATTTATGGCAGGCCAGCAAAGCTAGACTTATTAGGTTCGCCGACGACACCGCCCACGAAATCCCGCTTGTTTAAAATGCTTTAAGCGAATTGTAAAATCGCGACTTCTCCGCTCCGCGCTGACAATCCCTTGACGTGTTTTATGTTCTAATTTAAATTGTTTTATCGCGAACACGGCAGTTACGCCCCCAAAATGGCCCCAGAAATCCCGTTTTTCACTTTCGAAGACCAAAATTACGCCTCTTGGTTCCACTAATTGTTTCCGAGTGTTAATAAAGACGCAACATTTTTAAGGCCCATAAAGTTTTTTTTGCCGACATTGGGGTGGCTTTTTAATTTTATGTGTCATTGGTCTGATCTTGGTTTTGGTGTTTTGTTTTTATTGCTTGTCCGGGTATCGCGTTGGATCACATTAGCTATTTAGGATTGGGTTATTGTGATTTGGTGCGAATTCCCTCTAAATAGTGCACAATTCTTTAAGTTATATATAGGAACAGTTCCTTTCCTTTGACCTATAACTCAACATATCCCAAATTAATTCAGGCTTATGGCCTCAATGTTTAAAATCTTAAATACATGAAGTCGAATAACATATTACTGTGAGCGTAATAAGTGCTTTAACATTTCATCTCAATTGCGTTTCATTCCTGATGAATATGAATTAAAATTATGTTCTAATATATAGCGTCGTATGTTGCTAGGTCAACCTTTAGGTGTAATGGAAAAGGACTTTTTACCCAAAGAAAGATTTTGATGGTGATGATGACCATAAAAATGTACTCTTATAAATATACTCTATGATATTTTGCTCTGTCCTCCGAGTATGTGTATTCCAAAAATAGAAGATAAAATAGTGACATGCGCATAGCCCGGCACCATAGATCAAATTAGTGTTGTCGGCGCCATAACTTTATTTTTGACTCAACGCCACGGTATGGAACAAAAAGGTCGTATTCGCCGGAGCGACATGAAAGGTTGCGCAGCCTTTAATTAGGATGTTCAATGGGATTAAAAATAAATATGAAATGCTCATTAAAAATGTATTACAGTTTGAGACCTCAAACTATCATTAGGAATATCCACATATCGTTTTGTTTTTGATCACATAGAAAGAAAAAAAAATTAGTTTAATTGGCCACAACATATAAAAATAAAAGATAAATCAACCTTAGAAGTACCTATTAAAAGAGTGTCAGTCAATAATCTAAATCCGTGACGTCATAGTGTTGTAATGCCATTAAAAATGTTTGGAAACAAGTACTTTGACAGGCATGTACCTATATAGTAAATATTTTTTCCCTTACTGAAATCGAAGGCATCAGTCAAGAAATCTTGTGGCTGAAGTAATAATAAAATGTGGACAGTGTCTATATTTAGACTTTCTGTTTCTAATCAGATCATATATAAATAAACCAAGTAGCTACAAACAGAACGGCATTCTTTTATTATATTAAATCTTTATTAGATGACAAAGACCGCTTAATGTATGCTTTTAAATTATTTACAAGCTATGATGAGCATGCAAATAATGAAGAATAAAAAGGGAACCCAAAAAGGGCGGAACATTCATCTCATTCTTTTGGTTTTGGTACTGAACGAATAACTGCATTATTCATGTTTTGCAAAATGGTTGCTTGGTTTATACTTAATTGGACAAAAGAGAACTTTAACATGAAAATGAACGGTATAACTCTGGAATACAGACGAAAACTCATAATCATGTTGACTATGTCATACCCCTTTAGGATTCCATGTAATTTGATGTGTTTTAGTGGAAAATAACTTGGGAACGGCGTTATTGTTTTAATACTTTAAACTACTCGTTTTATGATGATACGCTTTGGGATATTATTATATTTGATAAAAAAAGGGATTATCTACACCCAAATCTAAGTCGGTATATTAAAGTCATTTTTACTCCTGCCTAATCACACATCGTGTAGCCTCGCGCCCTGGGTGGAGACTTTTAAAGCCGATGATGATGATGAAGCGTAGCGTAGTAAGCCCGTCGGAAGAGGACGGATCACAAGAAAATGATCTTTGATAAAAGCCTGGTGAAGGATGTCTAGCACAAAACAGAAAAAACAATATGTCCTGCAGTGAACATAATTTGAAGCGAAATGAACTTGGGTTTGAGTTAGAGATGAAGTCTGGAGCTTATTAACCCTTTAATCACTGCAGTTGTATTTATTCAACAGACATAATAGATCTGCTATGGTGTTTGGAATCCCGATGGTTAATAGGTTAAACAGTAAATAATTGCAAATGTACATTGGTATATTTGTAGAGAAACCATTCTTTACTCTATGAACGTCTGGCACCCATCTTATCTTACTCAATATTCCATTTTACTATTCCATTTATAAGATGCCCTCGCCTATCCGCGCAAAGCTAGCAAATGTATTGAATAAACTTTCACGAAAATATAGTAGGGCTGGTTTCGTTTTGCTCTGAAAATGTATATTTTCGGTATATTATAGAAATGTATCCGCAAATGTGTGATGGCGTCGTATGTAATTGTTATTCCTTTGAAATGTATATATCACCGGAAAATTACATTTTGTGTAATGCAATTCTAAACACGACATTATCAGTAACTATTTTAGTGATGACAACTATAAAACTTTGTTAGCTCTGTGGTAAAAATTTCACTCTTATTATTTTATGGGCGATTTCGGTGACTTGATCAACTAAAGAAAATGTGAGCATAAAATAATACATTTTATCTTTGGTGCAGAATCCTACAAAAGTTTATTATTTTCCTAGGTTCCTTAAATTTTAATAACTACGGGGCTAAGTTTCAGGTAACAATTTTTTTTTAAATCTTTACCTGTATACAATAAAAAACCTATAAAATATTTTAAAAAAATCCTTTTAAAATTTTTGAAATAGATAAAACAGTCAAAAACTTAACGCCAATATCCTTAAGTAATGATAATCCTCAAATAAAAAAAAATATAAAAATAATTTGTTTCTAAACAATCAACCGATGTCTAAACATGACATCATAATACTCGTACAAAATAAAATTTTTAGAAAAATACTTAAAGTGATCAATAATAAAACTATATGAAATATCTCACGTATTAAACGCTTCCCTATTGAAAAATGAGACCCAAATCTTTCGCCTGACGAAGCGCCATGGATATTCCAAAAATTGCCAGTGACGAATTCCGTTCGGTTTTCCAAACTAAATCCATTCCCGCCACTAAGTCAGGATCACTAAAGCAAAGTGAATTTGGAAATTGAATGACTAAAAATACGTGCCACGCTCCGCAATGAATATACAAATATCTGCTACACTAGTATGTGCTGTAAGTATTTAAAAGGGTGAATAGAGCGTGGGACAATGTACTTCAAGTGACTATCATTATGTGAATTATCACGTTTTTCGATACTTGATTATCACCATTTGATTCATGAGATGTGAATAATCAAATCGGGTTCATTAATAATGTCTATTTATTTGATTTAAAGCCAATATAATATTTCTACGTATTAACTTAGTCGTTGCGTATTAATCATTAAGGGTTTGAAACTCATAGTCTGTTTGTCTTCACGATACCTATTTTCGAATAACTATCATACATACGTTATGAATGCATTATTAAAATGAGGATACTGAATTTATATTCTCGTACAAATATTGTTACTGCTGATCGTGCATTTATCAACCATACCTTTAAAAATCCCTGGTCTATTTTTGTGCATACGCTGCATTGAGATAACTAAGCTTATGTGCGAATTATTCTAAAACGGGTTCTGGCAACTTACACGAGGATCTTCGCGTCTAAGATAAAAAAGATATCAAAATTTAAATTCAACCTTATCGACTCCCAAATACGGTGGTAAATGTAATGAAAATGATCATCCTATAAGCTGGAATTTGGCGACATACAATATTGTCATAAGATTGATGGCAGTGACTTATGATTACGTACGTATATTTTAACAAATTTAATAAGCTTCGTTTCACGGTGTTATATTTAAAAAACCTTGAAAAAAATGTTTCATAACGTTATGTGGTAAACACGAATCTTTCATTTCAATTAATAAAATGCGATTTGGCAACAAAAAGTGTTGAGATGAACCAAATATTCCTGGAGTATAATTAATACTAGGGATTCAGTAGAAGAAAAAAGAAATTCTGATGTTTGTGCCTGTAATGTGATATAGCATAATAACTATGTATGCTGAGATGAATTACCAATCACCTACATTAACATACAATTATCAGGGATAATGTAAAATTTTTATCTTCGTTCATTTTCTAAGAGATGTAGGTGTAGCTACATCGACATAGTCCATTCTGCACCGAATCGGCTTTTCATTAAAGATAACTTTACTTAACTGGTGAATTAAACTTTTAAAGCAATAAAATCTGTAATATCACATATACCTGTTACCATAGGCATGTACTGGATTCTCCGTTTTATTAAAACTTCATAAAGTTCCAAATGTTACAATCATACTACGAATCTGGCAAAAGGTTGATCTCAGCAACCCCTAGCTCATAAGAATATCGGGAAAGCGGTAAAATTCTTTAGAGCTTGTACTCGTAAACTGTTACGCCCAAGATGTTCCAAGTTCATTCGCTTAAAGCACAAGCGGTGAGTGCTAATAATACGGTCTGCAAAGCCCAGAACTCTGTCGGCGAAGCGGCGTATACAGACTTTGTTGTTGTGTACATTGTTAAAAACCGGTTTAAACCAGTTCAGACTAGTGATTTCTTATCTTCGTCGGGTTTTATAGCCAATTATAATGCTGCCCAAGTTAGGAGAACTTGGGCAGCATTATAATGTGATCAAGAATATTCGTAAAGGGGTATCTTCTAGTCAACAAGAAACTGGTACAATTTTCTAATAATACAATTTTAATCATTGTAGATCACAGTGACAAAGATCATTTCTTTTACTTGAAAAAAGTTTGCTTTGACACCACTCAGCTGGAATAATGTCTACAAAAAAAACACTCATAAATTTTTGGTGAACACAGGCACAAATACAGACAATAAACGCACAATCAAATAGAATTATACGTCCGAATAGTTCATTGTTACCGCTCATTAGTAAGATAAGAATCTGCACAGTACCATTTAAAACGAAATCGGATATTTATTTACCCATTGCAAATTCGCCGTCTTTTGAACGCGCCCTGAGCGTAAGGAATGGAGAAAGGCCGCTCCAAAGAAAACCATCGGGCCGTGAATTTGGAACGTACTTCATTATAGCTGTATTTGGGGTGGCTCCTTTTTGTATAAAGCTCATATGTATACATAATACCTGCTCCATATATCCTTGGCTACCGAATTCCGTAGTAGATATGTATAAAGAGCAGATCTGCGATCGATAATCGAATAATCGATTGTCGTTCATTACTGTAAGTTCTAGAGCGTCGGTGGCTCAATAGTGTGGACGATTGCCTTCCGATCGGGAGGGCGTAGGTTCAGTTCCCCCCACGTACAAATGTGATTCAAATTTTCGTAATTTATGTACATTATCCGACGCTCTTCTGTGAAGGAAAACATCGTGAGAAACCTACGCACGCATGCAAAAAGATGGTGGTGAATATTAAATCTTATTTTTAGTCCTGTTTAAACCATACACCGTAATAAACCATATGGTTAACAGTGTTACACAAAATGGTGACACACACATAAATCGTTGTGTCCCGAAAAAAGAGATCTTTCATAATAATAAGCTATAAATTATTTATTATAAAAAGTTCGCTATTAATGAAATTCTTCTCTATTTGTACTTACCGGGTAAGGTGATAATTTCAAAAAAATTGGCAATGCGACATATCGGTTGGCTACAAAAATAAATCATTTAAATAAAATTGGGCCAATTTGAAACCGTGCCAAACCATTGCCTCAGCCGCTTAGCTTAATCTAGGACACTTTTATATTATGTAAGGAGGGAATTGTTGGCTTTAATACAGTTTTGTTTGGCTACGAAATCTGTCATTAATATCTTTATCAAGTGTGGCATAATGCTACCTCGAAGTTTATACTAAGAAAATCGTGGGAGAACTAAAGAAGACCAAAGAGCATGGCTTATGTCAATATTGAGGAAATCGTGGGAGAACTAAAGAAGACCAAACAGCATGGCTTAGGAGAGACAGTAATAATACAGCTGCTTGCTTAAAATTGGGCTAGATGGTGCTGTGTAAATGATTGCGATAATTAGTTTAATTGTTACGAAATTTGTTTTATTTCTGACGACTTAATAAGGCTTTTGAAACACAGATCTTTAGAGCAGCTAGAATTTACTATATGATATATATCATTGCGATATTTGATCGACTTATGCGATCGTCAACCAAAAGCCTTAGCCGCTACACCACACACTTGCCCTCATAATGGATATCCATACATAAAAATAAATTGCAGTGTCGGTTTATAATATTAAAACAACCATATTATTCTTCACGCATATGAATTTATTATACGATATATACGCAAGAATATCAATTTCAGAAATGTTTGTCTGTCTTGACAAAGGATAAGACTTTTTTTGGCAGGTAGCTGATGTAATAAGGAAAACTTAGGCTTTATAAAAATAAACTAGGTCATGTACCGCGCTTTTACGTGTCTTAACGAAGCGATTTTAGGTTATGTTTTACTGCGGGAAATATTTTATACATCGAGTAATACCGCGGGGGCACAACTAGTAAACATATATTTTTAATCAAAACATCGTATACTTACCGTTACAAGTAGCGCACAATTTGTATGATAATACGAAATCGATCAGTATCGGCCCGAATTGTTCAGTAACCTCGGAAATTCTATGTTTTTGTTCCGAATAGAAGTTCATCAGTTCCCAGTTTATTTTAAGTGTCTTATAATTGGATTTGGGAATGGGAATTTTAATTTTCATTGTTTTAGACGGTCCTGAACTCGATTAGTGGTCCCTGTTTTAATAGGTGGTGGTTAATTTAATCTTGTGGTATTATAGGTTATGTGCACTTGTTTTTACTAGTTAAAATTAACCTCATTGAATTTTAATTTTTATCGTACGTATCTATTAATCAAACGTTTTAATATTTTTATAAACACCATAATTATACGATTGATTCCTATACGAATCTATTAACGAAAAAGCAATGTATGAGCGGTAATTGAGTACCTATGTTTATCCGATGTTTACAAGTCTAAAGTACAAACACCTTACTAAGTTTGGGGCTAAATAGCGCCGAGTGAATGTCGGGTGAGATTTATTTAATATAATAGCCCATGACAACCACTGCTGTCTGCGATCTCCACGCTCTTACCTGTAAACCAGCCAGGAATCCAGATACAATGGAAATTCTATTGTTTGTTATACTATAAGGCTTCTCCCGCGGTCAAGATTAGTTGCAATGAGATAGTACCGATACCCGTTGTCTTATAAATATTTTGTCCCTAGCCGTCTCTTACGGCACCCGCGATAAAATTAGGTGTAGTGACAATTGTTTCCTAATCTGCCGTCACCACATGGCTTCAGCGTCGGTGGCTCAGGTGTGGACTGTTGCCTTCCGATCTGTAGGGCGTGGGTTCAAATCCCGCCACGTACCAATGTGTTTTCGAAATCATATGTACGTTATCCGACGCTTTTACGGTGAAGGAAAACATCGTGAGACGGTGGAGTCGTTTAATGAGCTGATGATGATGATGATGTATAAATAATATTAATATCCACTGACATTCACACAGCGCAATCTAGCCCCAAGTAAAGCGTGAAGCCTGTATTATGCGTACTACACAACTGATAAACATACTTATATACATTTTTTGTATATAACTACATAATGTACATAGAAAACACCCAGACCATTACAAACAGTCATGTTCATGCACACAAATGTTTGTACTGCCCGGGGATCGAACCCGGAACCCTTGGTGTAGCAGCCGACGTCTCAA
>PQWD01006254.1:36798-49665 GCA_019425675.1 Leucinodes orbonalis
AATAGACCTCCCAATATGCCTAAGGACCTTTATAAAACATTTTATTTTTATTTAATTTTAATGAAAGATTAAGTAACTTAGTAGTTCTCTTTTCTTATTTTACTATTTAGTGATTTGAAAGTCCTAAATACACAATGTTTGTACTCCCCGGCGATCGAAACAAAACTCAGTGAAATAGCCGGCTTCTCAGCCATTGCACATGTGTCCTCATTTACATATCAAATCAGTTTATTTGTTTAACATAGGTATACAATCAATTAAACAATAGTATCACTATGTCTTGCCTCTGAAAGGCGTACAAATATGTAAAATATAAACATAAAAATTACACTCTTCTTATTTCTCATAATGTGTCATTTGTATTTGCAATAAGCATATGCTCATCGCTTGGCCCGCGCGCCACCGTGGGCGTCCAGACGTGAGAGACGAAGGTATGTTTGTTCGCTCACTGCGAATAAGGACATGAACTAATCAGATATGAGAATCCGTTCGCCTCATTATCATAGGGAAATATCGCCCTTGGTTCGTGATCACACCGTGTGCACTTAGCTTATCTTTGTTGTTTACGACAATAGTACTTCGGTGATTTTATTCGATTTCAGTGTACTGTTTAGATGCAGTTTCTAGAATCTTCGGAAAACATATCATGAACTTAGCCTAGAAATATTTCGAATGAGCGTACATTTACCTAAACAAAGGACCCTACAACTGTATTCTCTTTGGCGGTTCGTTTTTGCGGCACGGGTGGCGTATCTACCTTTATTTATACAGAATATCATTGGGTTTTGCCATAAAAATTCAAGCTGAATAAGTGGGACATTCTACCTATAAAAGTAAGGATTTATTTATTAGATTAGAGATTAACAAAGCGGGAAACAATCATGATACTCTTCGCACATTGAAGTCAATTGCATTTTAACTCGTCGAAAATTCACTAGGACGACGTTAAACGTGATTGTGTAGGCGGTATTCATAGCTATGTGATGACTAAAGCTTCTGTCATAGTCTTAGTTATGTACGTCATATGAATACTAATGATATAGGTACTTTACAGACGATTTAAGAGATCTAGGTCTTTCGACATTTTGGATTATCTTGGTACCGAGTTTTGGTTTTTAAATAATGTCAATAATAACTATATGGGGACAAACTTGAAATAACCTAAACGATAAATTGATTATGCCGCTATTTGAAATTGGCTTTCTCGGTACAGCGTAGATTAAATTTATATTTGGAGTCGTACAGGGCCTTATATTTATTGTATTATTTATCTTTTCAGAAAAGAAAAATGGTCGGCGACTCAACATCGACACAGGTTCTTAGGGATTTGGAGATATCACTTCGAACCAATCACATAGAGTAAGTAATGAATCTTTATATACCTTGGCGACTCTGCCCCCTAACGAAGAGTGCATTAAGTTGGGTTTTGAGCAAATTGACTAACGACATTTTCAAAATCCATTTACACATTATGACTAACAATAAAAAATACAAAGGTCTTAAAACCTTGAAGTCAATTTGTCCAAAAACGCGACTTATTGCACTCTTCGTTAGGAGGACCGCACAGTCTCTGTGTGGTCCCTGATATACCTACTTTTTCAAAGATTTTTATAATAGTATCTAATATCAACGTTTGATTTTCTTTTTTGTTTCTCGCCAACATATCGCAGTTCACTGCTGGACATAGTTCTCTACAAACTAGTGATTTCAGATGTCACCCTATTTAGTTTATAAACACCCTAATTACCGAATACCACTCACAAAATATTATTTGTAATGCATCCTTGGAAATAGCGAACAAGAACATCTGCCTCAGAATACTGACTATTATGTGCACATTTTATTAAAAAAGTTATCTCTATAGCAGGAGTATTTCCTAGTTATTTGCACAAAAATACATACATCATTAACATTACAAAAAATCTGACGAAATCAAATGTCAACGTGCTTAAGAAACATTGGAGAATTCACTGAGAAAATATGTTCCGTGATGTGGCTCTTAAAAATCCTTGTAAAGTAATTCTCCTTCAGTTTGCATACGGAACTGGAAATTAAAATAATTTTTTTTGGGATCCAACGGTGTTTCCGTTGGATCCCAAAAAATATTATTTCTTTTCCGTTGGATCTTGGACAGTGTTCAACCAAACAGACGGTCTTACATCCTCTATAATATAATCAAATTACCATTCAGATGGGTTCGAGAGTTCCTGAACGAACAGAACCAGGGTCTGGACGTGCTGATCGACTACCTGAGCTTCAGGCTGAGCATGATGCGGCACGAGCAGAGGATAGCGCTCGCACGCAGTCAGTCCAGCGACGGCATCAATCAGGGTAAAGACAGATTGTCGATGAACCATTGTAGCATCTAAGGAAGGATCTTGCTGAGAGAGTACGCAAATCTATGTATCAGATCCAAATAAAAATGGTTATAAATAATTGTGTGATAAATACATTGCTGAGCGCACCTTCAGAACGACATGTACCTTAATAAAATCTTCAGGGATTTGGTTTTGGTGTCTGGCATGGACAAGACATACCTGAAAGCCATATAAAACCCAAGCATGAAAGAAACATGTTACGTATTAAAATATTTATTTGAAGTATAAAAGTGTATGTGTGCGTTCCCGCTGGTCTTTAGAAAGTCCTTGTTAAATAAACTAAAATACATTATAAAAGGAGTCACTTAAGGCCATGCTCCAAATCCCATTTGAATGGCTAGACTAATTCTTCGGTCTCCAGTGATGTTAAATAACCTGTACACAATTTCTTTAAAAATCTTCTATCGCTTCGGCCTCACGGAATTAAGGTATCGACATCGAGTTCTGTATTTTTATGATAGATTGTGAACAATATATGTATCCAGGCGCGACAATGGCCCCCTCCGAATGTGGTGGCACCGACGGCGGGTCCACCCTAGGAGCCGGTTGGCGTAGACGAGCTCGCTCCTCCGACGCAGAACTGGAAGGCTCGGGCAGCCCGGCAGCCGCTCGTCGACGACACCGACACGCGGCTCGACTCAACATGGGCGCGTCCACAGACGATATACACGTTTGCATTATGTGTATGAGGGCTATTATGAACAACAAGGTAACCTTACTAAGTAAAAAAGAAATGTTTATTTCAGTGGCAGAACAAAAATACAATTTCATTAAATTTGATACCGTTAAACGAAAGGCACAGAAAGGGTATTACCACTTAGCATAACTTCCGCTAATGAAGACATGGTGTCTTGTCTGTATTCTAAGAATGGAGGCTGGTCTTCTAAGTATTTGTATATATTTTTTGAAATTTGACTTATGATTACTGCTTGGACTGGATGTTCTGGGAGCTAATCCCTCGGGGATGCAAACAGAAATCTATTCGATTAAGGATTTTCATAAAGACGATTTGATTGCAATGCTTGATTGTTTATAGTTATTCAATAATAGTAAATTGACTTAAAAAGGGTAAATAGTACGTCATTTAACGATGGCATAATGTTGGATTTGTATTTGACGACCCATCCAAACCAGGGTTCGATGCCCAGGCAGTACAAAGATTTGTGTGCATGAACATGTCTGTTTTGTGATGGTCTGTGTGTTTTCTATGTATAATATGTATGTTTTTAAAAAAAATGTATATAAGTATGTTTATCCGTTGTTTAGTACCCATAATACAGGCTTCACGCTTAACTAGGGGCTAGATGGCGCTATGTGAATGTCAGTAGATATTTATTATTATAATGTACGATAATATTGTAACCATATTCTGGCAAATAATTCTTCCCGCTCTCCATTTACCGCACAGGCGATATTCAAAAACAAAAAAGCATATCCAAAACGTTAAAATCAAACATGTTCTCGGTGGCAGTACGGCTTCAACATGGTGATCCAGCATCGAGAAGCGATAAACAGTATCGCGTTATCCCTGGTGCACCATTCGTTGCGCACCAAGGCGCTAGTACTGGAGCTGCTGGCGGCCATCTGCCTGGTGAAGGGCGGCCACCAGATCATACTGTCCGCCTTCGACAACTTCAAGGAGGTGGTCGGCGAGCCGCGCAGGTTCCACACGCTCATGGAGTACTTCATGAATTACGACACCTTCCACATTGAGTTTATGGTGAGTTCCTGCAGCGTTTATTACATAAGACATTCCTCTTGTTTCAACATGTAGCTTTGCAGGTTTTTAGGATACTGTACCTTTTTTCAGTTCTGTTCTATGTTGATTATGGCCTCTTTCTGCTACTTTGTGCGTCTACAAATGTATTTCTTTGTATGCTGCCAGACCATCATTCGTTGCCTTGCTGAATGCCTTTATCGTATCAGACTTTCGCCACTTGTTGCTGCCTTAAGCTCTTCAGCTTTAGTTTCTAGGATCTGATTCAGCAATCTGTGAACTTGTATAGTTCAAATGTAGCCCTCCTACGCTACGCAAATTCACTGTATAAGAACCTTTTTCTCTACACCTGCAGATTCTTACTATGTGCTCTGTCCATTGCCTCTTCAGCTAACTAAAAAACTAGCCTGGCCGTCTTACGCCTTAAGAGTTCAGTGTAACGCAAAGCAATAAACAACATCGCGTTCGTTGTTCAGCGAAATGCACCGTACACAGAAGTTTTCTTGAGCTTTGTAAGAAGGAAGTACTTAACTGATAAATATTTGCAAAGACGCACTTAGAGAAGATAACAATTTGATTATTGGTATTTATGTTTCCAGCGCCGGTGGCTCAATGGTGTGGACTGTCGCCCTCCTACCGGGAGGGCTGAGGATCAATCCCGCCACGTACCATGTGTTTCGAATTTCCAAAAATATATGACGTTATCCGACGCTCTTACGGTGAAGGAAAACATGAGGAAACCTGCGCACACCTGCGAAGAGATTCAAAGGTTGTGCGTGAAGGTGTCTAACCCGCACTGGGCCCGCGTGGACGACTAAGGCCTAATCACATTATACGGGTAGGCTCGTGGGACATATAATGAACTGATGATGATACATTAGCAAATGATATTTGTTGATATTTTTGTTTCCAGGTGGCATGTATGCAGTTCGTGAACGTGATAGTGCATTCGGTAGAGGACATGAATTTCCGAGTTCATCTGCAGTACGAGTTCACAGCGCTGAAACTGGACGACTACTTAGACAGGCTTCGGCATTGCGAGAGCGAGGATTTGCAGGTACACTTCTTTTGTCTATAAATCCTTTCATACCATCAATTTGTGTTTTATTCTTTCATATATAAGCCACATTTTTAAAAAACAACTTTGTTTATTTCATTTTTAAATCATAGATGGGCAAACGAGTACAAGCCATCCAAGGACACTCTTAGCTCGAAAGGTATCGGGTGTGTGGCATATCTTAAAAAATAATAGTTTATCCCCTTTAATAGTTTAATAGTTTCTTCGGAGTTGCGAGTGCCTATCGGAGGTGCTATCACTTACCATCGGTAAAGTCGTCTGCTCGTTTATTATTACAATGAAATTAATAAAAAAATACATTAGTAACAGATGTTAAGTTTGTCATGAAGTTCTTTTAAAATTTTATTGCTTTCGATCTACCATTACCTGGGAAAGGGCTAATTTTACTATAACTACGTATAATAAATAAAAGATTGATATAAATTTTGTGTTTCAGGTGCAAATATCGGCGTACCTTGACAACGTGTTCGACGTCGCAGCGCTGATGGAGGAAAGTGAGACGAAGACGGCGGCCTTGGAGAAGGTCAACGAACTAGAGGAGGAGTTAAGTCATGTGAGTGTTTTAAGTTTAAGACCTTTTTGTAGTATGACTACAAACAGCTTATCTGGGTTTATGGTTTAAGACCCGTATTTATAGAAAGACTCAAGCTAAATAGCGCCATCCCTTTCTAACCCAATTTAAGTAAAGATCAACGTTGAGACTCGTTATAGAATACGGTTCACAATATCGAAAATGCTGAATTTGGTGAGCGCGGTCTTAGAAACTTATTAGCCCTTTATGATCCCTTGCAGTTGACATCCATATGCTACCCGTCACCTGTACCAGGTTATCCGTCCATCTGGTTGGAGGTCGGCTTTCGCTTCGTCTTCCGTAACGCGGACGCCACTCGAGAACCTTTGCGTCCCATCGGTCATCGGTTCTACGCACTATGTGCCCCGCCCACTGCCACTTCAACTTGTTAATCCTGTGGTATATGTCGGTCACCCTAGTTTCGAGGTTTAGAGGTATTATGGACGAAAAAATAAAACGAACTTCTTCTACTTCTTACTAAATTATCTGCATATGTTATATACTTGTCACTTAAAATGTAGACAGAATCTCTTACTCGTAGTGTTATAATTTGTATGGTATATTTTTAGGCACACAAGAGGCTTGTCAATGAAAAATCTTGATAGAGTATTTTAATCGTATTGTTATAACATGTATGGTGTATTTTCAGGCACACGAGAGGCTAGCAGCACTGGAGCGAGAGCCATTGCGAAGCTGGGATCCCTGGAGGCGGCTGGCTCACGTAAGGCACGAACGAGACCAGCTCGCCGAAGCCGGAGACAAGTTGTTGAGGAGTATTGTTTTATTGAAGACTAGTGTTCCCCGCGTTATTGCCTGCGATCATCATCATCAGCTCATTAAACGTCCCACGAGGGGCACGCCTACCCGTATAGGGCGATTAGGCCTTAGTCGTCCACGCGGGCCCAGTGCGGATTGGACTTCACACACAACCTTCGAATCTCTTCGCAGGCGTGCATGAAGGTTTCCTCACGATGTTTTCCTTCACCGTAAGAGCGTCGATACGTACATCTATTTTTCGAAAATCGAAAATACATTGGTACGTGTCGGGATTTGAACATTTGGCAGGGCTTTGACAGTCCACACCACTGAGCCACCGACGCTTTTTGCGACACCAAAAGATATTTTCAGCAGTAAAACATAACGCGCAAGCACACGCGACGAGCGACATATCTGTGTTTGTATTTTTCTAAAGTTAAAGCAGCTTATGTTTTTCTTATTACCTACCTGCACAAATAAAGTCGTCAACTGCCCAGCCGTATCTTAGATTACCGGAACAAACATATAGATAGACAAAAATGTTAAAAATGGTATTTTGGCGTATGTGCCGTATTTGTATTCATACGCATAAAGAAATTAAATAGTTATTTCAATATTAAAAACAAACACTCCAATTTTATTTATACTCAATAGATTATAAAGTTAAGGTTTTACAAGACAAAAACAATTGTACCTACTTTTAAAAAAAAATCTAAAAATGCTGAAAATTTTAAGACTTTTTACCATGTCTCTCGTTCTCTCTCTTCAATCTCCGCAGAGCATTACTAGACATTTTCCCATTTAGTGTCGACACTAAGGCGGGCAACAAGACTCGAGAACAGGCAGTCGATGCTGGAGTCGAAGGTGCAAGAGCTGGAATCCTTAACAAAATCGTTGCCTAGAGGAGCTTCGAGTGAGTAGTCAAATAATTCTATCTAAACCTCAGATAAATAATAAACTAACTACATACACAATCACGAAGAAATCATCATCATCATCATCAGCTCATTAGACGTCCCCACCAAGGGGCACGAGCCTACCCGTATAGGGTGATTAGGCCTTAGTCGTCCACGCGGGCCCAGTGCGTGTTGGACGACTTCACACACAACCTTCGAATCTCTTCGCAGGCGTGCATGAAGGTTTCCTCACGATGTTTTCCTTCACCGTAAGAGCGTCGGATAACGTACATATATTTTCGAAATACATTGGTACGTGTCGGATTTGAACCTCAGCCCTCCCGGTAGGAAGGCGACAGTCCACACCACTGAGCCACCGACGCTCATTACGAAGAAATATCAACCAAAAAATGTCCGAGCCGGTTGACACATACGTGGACTTATTGTTATATTTTGACCATAAGGCTCATTCATTAAAAGGGTACAAAATCAAAAGCTTGAGCACACTACTATGACATAATAATAATAATAAGGTATATCTTACGTCAAAATAATCACACTTAATTTCATTTTTAATTAATTTAATATTCATTGCTTAAGTTTTATTTTTGCTTGGCCAAAAGCCCGCAAGAATAAACTAACCCCCAGTTTTAATGGAAGATACATGAACAATGTATAGAAACATAATAATAATAATAATAAATCGTTTATTTATCCTTCAATATGATAACAGTACAGGTTATTTCATAATCAATAATTTTATTTGACAATAAAGTGTAAATTTAAATGTTTTGTCTAGTCATATTGAGCGAGCGGAACCTGTTCTAGGTTAACCCTGTGTTACAGAGTTCCGGCCCCATAAAATCAAAGATTTTCTTTCACATAAATTTACTTATGTGCTTGGTGACGTTTTATATGTGGTAAAGGTGTGTTGATTATGGAGCATAGTGTGTTGAGTATGGTATTGTATTGATTTAAGTGTTGTGGTTTAGATGGGTGGTGTGTTTGAACGGAGTTTGGTGTATTTAATGAAGTGCGGTGCGGTGACATGTAGCGAGCGAAGTGATTTGATTGAAAATTCTGCCCAACTGACGTGCTGGCAGACTTGCGCGGAAAACTTTGAGATTGCGTATCTAGTTAGTTTATTATTTATCTCAGATCTAAACGCAATTGTGATTGGCGGTAATTAGGAATATTATCGAAACTCACAATCATATAAAGCCGCGACACAGACGCCTGTTAGCTCAGTTCGCCCGTGAACACGGTAACTGCAAGCCCTAAAATTTTGTCTTTGTATTAAAAGTTATATTGAGCAACCTAAAAGACTGAAGCTAGTGACTGTTTTTATAAAATTAAAAGACAAAGTCGTTTTGAAAAATACTCTTTAGTGTTATAAATGTTGACTTATCCATGATCTATTGTGTTTTGTAACCAGAAACAATTTTTAAGACTTAAATACCAATATCTATTCATTATTATTTAATCTTTTTTTAGTGTAATATTTAAAGTTTGGTAATACTAATTAATTTCATGCATTATTTAGAAAATTCGTCAATACTCAAAGGTAGACTGATGCATTGTTCATTTTAACACATTGCCCTAGGATTCCAGTTACAATGGAAAACTGTTTGTGACGCTTTAAGACATATCTGGCGGTCATAAGCTTAAAGAGTACTACTTGTATTGTAAAACAAACTATTTATATACGTACAGTGGGCGCCATATCGCACGCGCTATGCAACGGCACCACCAACGGGCACGTGTCCCCGCCCCCGGCGCCCCCGCCCCCCTACTGTCCGCCCCGCCCCCGCCGGCCCCGGCCCCGCCCCGCCCCGCCCCCACCGCCTGACCCCAGCGCCGCCCCCGCCCCACCCGCCCCCCGCGCCGGGACTGATGCCCACCGCATCAGCACGACGCGATGACCATCAAGAGGAAGGTGGACACTAAATACAAGCTGCCTACGCTTAATTGGATCGCGCTTAAGCTAACCAGGTATTTATTTTACTTATTTAAAAATTGTTGAATGCGATTAACTAAACCGGACAGACAGTAGCTCGCCTGATAGCGGGTGAGTGATTTTTATATAAATATCCACTGGCATTCACACAGCACCATCTAGCCCCAAGTTAAGCGTGAAACCTGTATTATTGGTACTAAACAATGGATTATATATATATATATAATAGAAAGCCCAGACCATTATAAACAGACATATTCATGTACAAAATGTTTGTATGCCCAGGAATCGAACCCGGAACCCTTGGTGTGGATGGGTCGTCAAATACAATCCAACATTAAGCTATCGTTTAATAACGTGCTATTTAGCAATTTAAGTCAAATTACTATATTGAACAATCGACGTCTCAAACGCTACACCAAATGGGTCGTCGTATTGAGGAAACCTTGTAAAATCTTGTATTTTTCTAATACTGATACGTTATATAAAGGTGCGTGGAACGATATTCAACGAGCTGGACGAAGAACGTCCCCGCCGGGGATAAACTTCGCCGAGTTTGAGGAGAGGTTCCGTATTGGGGGTGGGCTAGCAGCCCCACCGTGGACGACACGCTCGCCTCGTTCCCCAGCAAACGGTTCGACGGCCAGACACCCTGTCGCTGTTGGAGCACACGCGTCTGCGGAATATAGGTACGCCAGCGTGGGCTTCGCTTACTTATCACCAGCATGCTTCATCTTTTAACCACCGCTGATATATTATATTCAAGAGATATGATAGATTTTTATTGTGTTTGTAATCCGGTCTATTTAAAAGCTTATGTAGCATCTCAATATTATAAAAGCTCTACCAACATTATATATTACATGCGTTCAAAAGCGGATAGGGGGCTAAGAAACTCTGACACCAGATTCGATATTATTTATCAATGTGACTATCTATACAGTACCCTACCCTCTTATCGAAACATGTTGGCATGGCCTGAAAAAAACGCATTTTACTTTAGAATATAAACACTTCTTTGGCGAAAGTTTCAATTCTTATCGCATAGAAATTACTTTGGTTAACCCTTTGACCGCCGTGGTTGCATATATTCAACAGACACAATAGATTTTCTATTACGTCGCGTCTAGAATCCTGGCGGTTAATAGGTTAAAAAGTATGTGTAAAATAGTGATAATTCTACGTACCTTGATAGGTAATATTAATACCTAAATCTTTATATCTAAAACTAACGAAACTTTTTTTATATTTACGCCTTATCTATAATCCGCAGCTATCTCAAGAAGAAAACTGGACACGCCAGTGGAGAAAGTTATAGGCGCGGTGAACATCTCGATCTAAAGCAATTGCCCTCGAGAGCGTCGAGATCCTCCAGCGCATGGTGCCAACAGAAACAGAAACAAAGGCCTACAAAGAGTACGTGGCAGAGAAGAAAAACATCAACCAGCTGACAGAAGAAGACAAATTCCTGATGCAACTCACCAAAGTCGAGAGGATATCGGCGAAGCTGTCCATCATGAGTTATATGGGCAACTTCTTTGACAACATACACCTGATCACGCCGCAGATTCACGCGATAATATCGGGCTCTTCGTCGGTCAAGTCGTCGCAGAAGCTGAGGAATGTTCTGGAGATTATATTGGCGTTTGGGAACTATTTGAACAGCAGTAAACGGGGGCCCGCGTATGGTTTCAAGTTGCAGTCGTTGGATACACTGATGGACACGAAATCGACGGATAAGAGGATATCCCTGTTGCATTATATCGTGGCGACGATACGACAGAACTTCCGGACTGATGAATTTCGACACAGAGTTGCTATATATCGATAAAGCTGCTCAAGGTATGGTGGATTTTATAGATTACTTAGTTACTTTTAATTTAACGACCCGTTTACTGTGGATTGGTTGAGAAGTATATAAGTAAGGGGTGTATAAGAAAAAACGCGTATTTTTTATTTGACCAATCGTTTCCAAATTTATAAACACAATATTATTTGTTTTGTCAGATCAATATAAAACTCAATTTAAATGTATATGTAAATTTTTAATACAGTAGCTACACTGAGGACAAAGATGTTGACGACCGATTTGGTGTTGCGGTTGAAAGGTCAGCTGGAACACCAAGGGTTCCGGGTTCGATCCCCGGGCAGTACATTTGTGTGCATGAACAGGTCTGTTTGTAATGGTCTGGGTGTTTTATATGTATAAGATGTATGTATTTACAAAAACAATGTATGTAAGTATGTTTATCCGTTGTTTAGTACCCATAACACAGGCTTCACGCTTAACTTGGGGCTAGATGGCGCTGTGTGAATATCAGTGGATAATAATTATTATTATTTATTATATAAAGTTTTAATTGAAGATGGTGACTTTCTTATACGCCCCTTTGGCTTGAGGCCCGCGATATGTTGTTAAATGAATGATTCGACCGTTTTCATTCATGGTGACAACTTCGATTCGTAGACAGTACGGCGCTCATGTGCTTGAAGATGGTTTAAATAGCCAAGCACATTGTGCTAACGTAAGCTCACCATTGACATAATATTATACTGAATAGTCACGAGTGTTTGTGATTTTAAAATATTGCGTTAGCGTGTAGATCAGTCATTAGTAAACCTGACTTTAAACAATTTATGTTCATCATCATCGTTGTTTATTCAACATCCCCACCGAGGGGCACGAGCCTACCATTGACTTTCTTCGCAGGCGTGCGCAGGTTTCCTCACGATGTTTTCCTTCACCTTAAACCGTCTGATAACGTACGAGTACATATAATTTCGGAAATTCGGAATCACATTGGTACGTCGCGGGATTTGAACCTCAGCCCTTCCGGTAGGTGAGCAACAGTCCACACCACTGAGCCACCGACGCTCTAAACGAAAACAATATATGTTTTATTTATTTTTTTGTATATATAAATACATAATTATGTATGTTTTTATTTGACAGTGTCGCTAGAAAACGTGGTGTCGGACGTGTGCGAACTAGAACGAGGTATGGAGGCGGTTAGACGGGAAAGTGAAGCCCGCACCCACGCGCTGCTGTTGCGGGACTTCCTCGCCAACGCCGGGGACAAACTACGGCGGCTGCGGGCAGAGACCAAACACGCACAGGTACGTAGTCATCATCATCAGCTCATAATGCGTCCCCACGGGCCTACCCGTATATTGTGGAAAGGCCTTAGTCCACGCGGGCCCAGTGCGAATTGGACGACTTTTCGAACCGACTACTGCTGTTGGCCACAGATGGCCTTTACAGCTTCACCGGGCGCATGGCGAGCGCAGATGGCTCTCAGCCTTAGAATTTACACAACGAGCCTAAGGGCGTCCCCGAACGGGACTCGAACCTCGGCTTAGGGCGTTGGGGGGGGAGGGCTTGGTAGAACATATTTTTATCGCTTAGGGCGTTGGGGGGGGGGGGGGGGCTTAGTAGAACATATGTTTAGGGAGAGAAGCGGCCCGGCACATGCCGGTTACGCCAATAAGGACTGTGCGAACCCACAGGGACACG
>PQWD01006255.1:0-97792 GCA_019425675.1 Leucinodes orbonalis
AAAAAAGCCATATAAAATTGTGCATGTATACTAACGTCCTGGCAGTTGTATTGCACCGCGTTGCAGATGCTGATGATGGAGTAGTTCTGGGGCCGGTTCAGCACCAGCACGGCGATCTGGCGCTCCGTGATCCAGCCCGTCCACCGCACGTACACGCTAGGGTTTATGGATAAAAATATCAAATATAATATGTGCCGGAAGAAATATAAAAAACTCTCCCTTTGACCGACTTCTAATCTTTGTACATTTAATAACAATAATATTCTCTTTTGAAAGATGCACTCCAAATGACTTAATATTTTGTGGTTTTCCATTCAAACATGGTTGCCCGAATTCTGACACTTGCCTTTGATACGTCCCATAGTGTATGAACTAACTCGGCGAAACTCCGTTTCGCACCAGATGGCTCGTTTATGTAACATTCGTTGGTGATCGAAAGTGCCATCTACTAAAATATTGGTTTTTTTTTTTATTTGCGTAGAACACATGACAGGTAACAGTTGAGAGAGTACAAAATGTTATATTAAGAAATTATAGACAAACTTATCACCTAAAAACATGCATCCCGGCATGATTAACTCGGACACAAAAAGAAACGAGAGAGAGATGTGGTACACAAAAAGCCATCAATGCTAGCATAATTATAATGCGGTAGCTTCATTGACATACATAAATGTTCTATAGGGATCTAAATAAAATACATACATTATTATTTATGTATTTTGATAAATAGAGGTTTGTAGTACATGGCTATGTATCAGAAATGGCGCTGTATGCAAAAAAAGTTTCGCTTTTTCTGTTGGAAAATTTTCCTGAATTGGTATTTGCTATAAACCTCACGAGTCGGAGACTCATTCAAACGAATGCAAAACCCGTGGAAATCGCGTTCGGTGGTTCTGGAGGTATACGTCAGGAAGAAATCGACGATAGTATAGTAGATTAAACATACGCGAAAGGACAATATAACTCACTTTGCAGACTGGGCGAATGAATGATATAGGAGTGGAACAAGAACTTCGGAGTCTCAGGTCTGACCACGTAAACCGTCACCACGGATTCTTCGTCGTTCACCTGAAAATAATTGAGTCAGATATTAGCAGTTATTATGAGAATACTCAGCGGAGACTCTTACAAAATCGTTGATGATTACTTAATTAAATCGCTCGACCTGATATCTATAAGTAAAGCGTGGGCTGGCCATGTCTCTAGACATCCGTATGCACGGTGGAGCCGGAATGTATTGGAGTCTATATGCCTCTTTGGCAAGCGTAGTGTGGACGTCCTGTGGCGCGGTGTCTGATACTGGGAAGGTTGCCGGCGGAGGATGGATGCGAGCTGCCCAGGAACGGAATGTTGGCGCTCTTCTAGGGAGCCTTTCACAGTGACGAAATGTTGGCTGATGATATTTGAAGCAAATATCGCACAAAGGTACTTTAAGCATTATATCACGGTAAATAATAAGAGTCGCAAATTGATCAATTTCCTAGAAAAATCAACACTTTCGTAGATCATTTACGCGTACATTTCATGATCTTATTCACGGGAAAGTTTGTAAACTTATGATTTACTCAGAGAGTGATATGTTTAATTAAATGTTAATAAACTAATAAATAAAATATGGTCTCCCCTAGGGATTCGAACCTACGATCCTCTGATCATTATAATCACCTCATTAAACGACCCCAACGAGGGGCACGAGCCTACCCGTGTAGGGTGTGACGGTGAAGGAAACATCGTGTGGGCTCACCGTCAAAGCGTCGGAAAACGTACATGTAATTTCGAAAATTCGAAAACAATGTAGTGGCGGATTTGAACTTGCGCTTCCTCCGATCGGAAGTGACAGTTTCACACCATTAGCCCACGATGCTCTCATCACGATAGCTTCAGTGGTAGTGGCTAGGACACGGATGGTAGTTCGACCGTTTATTTAGCAAGAAAATACAGATTATAAAAGATGTCGTGATACCTTAGGGTACCGCAGTGTCCTGATGCTGGGGTACGCTGGCGGTTCCTGCAATCCACCCGTACCACGGTACTTATCGCGTGCACTGACTGTCGTGTAGGTGCGTAATCAGCGTCTGGCCGTCCGGGCTGAACCAGAGCGCGCGGTCCAGCCGCAATACCTCCGTCTCGTACAGGAAGTCCGGTACGCCGTTGAAGATCACACTGGTACGCCTGGAGTAACAGATTCGATGATTAGTTATAAAATAGTTTAGTTATAATCCGAGTGACCATAATCAAAAGTATGTCCCTTCAATGTGATCAACGCACGTTCGTGAATGAATTGAGCTTGTCGACTTTTGAAAACTCAATTTTACTCATCGAATACTTTAGTTTACTGTAAACTTTCTTCATGTATCTTATGATTTACAAAACAATGTCTGGAATTACAACTAAAAGTGAGGTCATAATTTTGCATGTGGGCAAAATCAGACATTTTCAGGGGGGGGGGGTCAATCTTTTTTTATGTCAAATTCATAATTTAGTCCATAGGACTTTATATGGCCGGCTCTCCGACTATAAGTGAGGTGTGTCTTCTGGTAGCAAATATACAGGGGCGGCGGTGTGATTCACTATGAGATGAGCCGTTTGCACGCTTGCCCGCGATATCATAACAAAAAATCACTGTATGTGGCTCTATGTAGGGAAAGTATGGTAAAGTGGGGCTTCCTTGATTTGTATGAGTTTACTGCGGCTGTGGGGTTTCACCTCAATCCATGTAGCATCTACTTTCGAGTACGACTTGCAACAGGTTGCTGGAAGTGGTTGGATGTGAAAATCGTAGAACCGAGGTATCTGGTGTTAAATGAGGGGGACCTATATTTAGCAGTATACTGTGATAATATGAAGAGAGGAGAGACATAACACCACGTTTATGTCTCCCAAAGTCGTAGCACAAAGTGAATGTGCACAACACGTATGTCAAAGTAACAACTTTCTTTATAAGAAGACGTAGTTTACCAACCAGTATTAGTGATCCTGCAGACCAGCGTTTTGAGCACTCTCGGCTTGTAGTAGATGTCGTTGTCGTGGACGAAGACCAGGCTGGAGCCGATGGGTGACCACTCCGCGTACTGCAGGAGGGGCGCACTCCGGTCGTCTTCTACCGGAGATATTGGTATCTTGTTTCTGAAAATGATGGAAAATTTGTTTTTAATTAAGAGTAATTATTATTATTAGAGTTATTAAGATTAGCTTTTGACTTTGACTTTAAAGTAATACGTATAAAGATCAAATACTTTAATAATAAATATAATTATATCATGAATTGTCCCTGTACTCACTTTTTGCCAGATCATTTCAATCAATAGTCAATATTAAAAATAATAAAGTCAATATCAAGAATAATGTTCCAATCATGTTCCATTGCTGGTTTGCTCAAAGTAGGCACTTATAAAATTAATCGACCATACTCGTATTTAAGTTTTGCGGTAAGAGAACATATTTTTTCTTTGGTGTTCTTAAAATGTATATAATGCATACATTTTAAGTAAATTGCAAAAAACCTCTTTTTTCAGAATATAAGAGTAGAAGTAATCGCTTCAGGCAATAAGCCCGCTTAATTTGCATAATTTTCTTTCAGTATCCTTCTTTTTTAATGTGTGCAATAAAAATTATATCTATCTAAAATATTAATCTTGAGTATTTATTTCAATATTATGATGATAGTACACAACAGTTACAAACCTTAGTTCTTAGAAAAAGTATGCTGAAACACATAATTATGTGCTTGCATTATCGAAATCAAAGAGCTCAAAGATAATCGAAAGCTGACCCTTAAATCATTCCAGACATACCGTTCCAGACGCAAAATGCAATAATTGCTTACCTGTTTATGACGTCATAGACATGGTACCGCGCCAGACGCGCGTGCCTCCATCCAGGTCTCACGTCGGAAATCAGCAGAACAAACTTCAGATCTGCTGATACTTTAAAGTCTACTGCGTTCAGCTCCCTCTGTAGGTAGAAAGAGAAGACGATTTTTGAAAGTTGAATTAGAGGGGTAACTAATCTTGGTAAAAAATTTAGATTCAATACAATTTAGAAAAAAAATTAAAAAATATATACAATTGAAAATACAAATTGAAAATATACAGTATACATGAAACTAACCACCACACTAGGCTAGGCCTGTATTGTGGAGGTAGATTTAACGACATCCAAGAAAACATTGTGTTAAGCTAACAAAGATAATAAAAAATTATGCTATTATTATTGTTTGCTTGGGCATATGGGTGAGACAAACAGCGATATGATAGAATATCATGACACAGGTTAAAAACTTAGTTACACGGGCTACAATGAAACTCTAACTATTAGGTGTAATTTGCTTACGTTGTATTACCGTTACCAAAGATACGTCTTTGAATCTGACTTTCTATTTTTAAACCTACTTCGTTATCACGCTCACTTTTATAAAACTAAACCCTTTTTTTAAATACAAAAGTACATTTTGAACAACTGAAACAATGTGCTCGCATAAAATAGAATTATTCTGTGTAATTTGTACAGAATTTTCCACACACATGGTCCCATTTAATTTATTCCCAACGTGGTACACGTAAGTGCCGTAACAAAGGACTCGCTCGTTCACTCATGCGTGCACTGGCTGGAACGCATGTTCATGGGTTGGAAATTAAATAAAACCCTACTGATTTATGGGAAACTCCAATTTCAGGTGATATACTTAAATGGGCTCAAGTATGCTGCCCTGAGACACCCTGCACATGATGTGTAATAAGAGACTGTGGGAACGGTTGGTGCTTCCGTTAATATTTAAAAAAGACACGATTTCATGTATCTACAAGAATTTTATACGTACATCTTATCATTCATATATACGAGCAGGTCAAGTTGATTTATAAACAATAAGACAAATTCCTGGTGTCTTAGTGTCTAAGCCACCTTTCGAGTCTGAATTTAAGGAACACTTCCATTCCGGTTACCAAAAACCAAAATTGTGGATTATATAACAAAATATAATCCACAATTTTGGTTTTATTCAATGTGATCAAATCGCGATAGTTTAAGAGAATAATAACCTCAAATATATGCTACTAATATATACTCAATCCAGCTGACTTTCTGTTTTTATTTTAGTTTTTACATTTCAGAAAGTTTTAACCAGATTACGCGTAACTTTAGATTCATCTTACGCGCGAACAAAGGACTTTATTGCTCGGGGCACACAAGAATGTAGCAAATCACTTGAGTACCCACGAACAGCGCACGACACACGCAACTGGTGAATTATTAAGCAAAACTTCAGCTGATTTATGCGTATTCACGAGTTTCGCGATGTTATTAAATTCGGGAACCAATATTCCGCCTTGTGGCAGGTTTCTTTCATAATTTATGGTCACACTCTCTGTTCTCATCCATATAAATATATTTAAATAAGGGATTTTAATTCTTATAACGGTTGTTTTGAAAATAGATAACGCTTTATGGAACCATTAAAATAAATAGCAGCACAAAAAAATTAACACATATTGGAAAGTGATTATAAGTCTATTGTTTGTGGGGATGGTAAATGACTTGCTATGTATCACCAATACCAATCATTGCTCGTAAGTTATCTCTTACAGACTTAAGATGAAGAACCTAAAAGAAATTGGACGCTTAATTTATTCTAATTGACATTACATGCACACTTTTGAACTTAATTCATTTATTAAATTTTTTGAGGTTTTTAATTTATTCAAAAATAAATATTGTATGTTAAAAGTGTGGAACTTCGGTGGCTCAAATCCCGCCACGTACCAATGTGTTTTCGAATTTCCGGAAATGTATGTACGTTATCCGATGCTCTTACGGTGAAGGAAAACATCGTGAGGAAACCTGCGCACGCCTGCGAAGAGATTCAAAGGTTGTGCGTGAAGTCGTCCAACCCGCACTGGGCCCGCGTGGACGACTAAGGCCTAATCTCCCTATACGGGTAGGCTCGTGCCCCTCAGTGGGAAAGTTTAATGAGCTGATGATGATAAAATATTGTATTATTAAATAAATATTTTATTGGTTTCGATCTCTAAATAATAAACTTATTGTTTGAATTTTTAAATTTTTAAATATATAAAATTTAAATGTGGAAACTTTACTGTTTGTGTGCTTATTCTAATTGAGTTATTTTAAGTGTAATAAGAATTGTATGTTTTACATAATGATAAATAACAAACTACAGTTCAAGAAGAGAACACAATAGAATAGACAACTATTTATTTTTAAATATAGAACAGTTTGTTAAAATTAATTAATATAGAAACAGTTTGCTAAATTAATTAAATATGAAACGTTTGCTAAAATTAATTAAATATAGAAACAGTTTGCTAAAATTAAATTAATATAGAAACAGTTTGCTAAATAATATAATATAGAAACAGTTTGCTAAAATTAAATTAAATATAGAACAGTTTGCTAAAATTAAATTAAGTATACAGTACAATATTGTACTATGTATAAGTAAAGTGTTTTTAACGAGTATGTATAAAGATAAATCGTTTGATCCGATATAAATGGGAGCAAGAATTTAAAAGAAGACTGAATGTCAGAGTCGAAAAGATATGGCGGTGTTCCACATACGGGAGCTAACGTGTTAGGATAAAAAGGATTTGATTAACGTCTTTGTAAAATAAGTGGGAAGTATAAAGCGGATTTTTAAAGAGGATACAATGGATTTATTTATTGAGGTGAACAGAATAAACGCTGAGTGGTAAATGCTTTTTTGTCAAACAGATATAGGAGACTAAGGAATACAGAAATATTTAGATTGCTATAAGTGCAAGAATATCGTAGTTAATGTGTAATATCGTTTATCGTTTGCTACATAAGATAACTATGTGTAATATGTGGCGAGTTGTAATAAGCTAAAGCAACTGCAGAGAAAATTACTAATGTACAAATGAATTACGAGTTATATCAGTAGTATAAACTTACTTTTAAATTGACAGTAAAATAAAAATTAAAAATCAGCAACTTTAGCTGTTTAACTTAGTAAGCAAAGTTTGTAGTAGAGCGTCGGTGGCTCGTGTTGTGACTGTGCCTTCCTACCGGGAGGTGAGGTTCAAATCCCGACACGTACCAATGTATTTTCGAATTTTCGAAAAATATATGTACGTTATCCGACGCTCTTACGTACGCCTACGAGAGATTCGAGGTGTGTGTGAAGTGTCCAATCCGCACTGGGCCGCGTGGACGATTAAGGCTAATCACCCCATACGGGTAGGCTCGTGCCCCTCGGTGGGGACGTTTAATGAGCTGATGATGATGATGATGATGAACTTTGCTAGTAGCTTAATCGACTGTCTATTTAAGTAGTAATCCCAAAGTTTTAAAGTCAAGTTGCTGTTTCGTAATATGAAGTTTGGTACAAGCTTAACAAATGCTATTTCGGTGAGTATTCCTCTATATTAAATACCATATTTACCATTTGGTGTTTTGGAAATACAACCGAAATCTTTCTCTCTATCAAAAGAAATCTGTGAATTTCGAAATCAATTTACTTACACAATTCCTTTTACCGTGTTCCCAGCTGAATAATTTCATATTGACAAAGAAACAACGGAAAATGGTCCACTTATATGTTATTTTATCATAGGCCTCTAACTTTTCCACATTTCAACTTCGAAGGCCCGTACGCTGCCTGAATAAATTCCAAGGGTGCGTCCGTGCGTTTATCTCCTCTTTAATCTACGAATTTCACAGAAAACACGTTATCAATTGATTCTAATTCAGGTTGGGTAAATAAACGACGTTGCCTAGGGCTGTGTAGAAATTATAGCATCTTTAGATTTAAGATACACATAAAGCAATTGTGATTATTGAAGGTAAGACTATACATAGAAACACCCAGACATACACACAGATTGTGTTCACAGACACGTATATTTGAACTGCACGGGGATCGAACCTGGAGCCGTTGGTGTAGTAGCCGACATCTTACAACTAAGATATGGTATAAAAAAATCTTGTGTTATTTACACATCATCAGCTCCTACCGTTTAAGGGGGTATAGGACTTTAGTCGTCCACGCGTGCCTAGTGTGGATTAGGCGACTTCACGCACACCCTTTGAACATCTTCGTAGGCGTGCGCAGGTGTCGTCACGATGTTTTCCTTCACAGCCAAGAGCGTCGGATAAACGTACATATAATATCGGAAGAAGAAACGACATTGGCACGTGGCGGAAATTAAATCTTCATCCTTCAGATTGAAGGAAATGAACACCAGTCGTCAGTATGTGCACATCAACACTGCCCTGCTCTCGTCACCCGAGACGACAGATGTTAGGTCTCTTATACCCGTTAATTTTACTAGATACAGTGCCCTCATCCTGAAACACAGAAGTGCAAAATACTTGTAGTTCACGGGACGATATCTGGCACTGCGGTGGCACCTAGACGACTCAGTACCGAGTCTTCCACCTAGTAGACCACATTCCACCTTTTTTTTCGAACCAACTACTGCTTTTGGCCGCAGATGGTCTTTATAGCTTCAAAGGGCAATTAGTGAGCGCAGATGGCTCTCAGCATTAAACAGATGGCTCTCAGCCTAAAATTCCACCTTCTTCTTCAACGTGTGCATTGTTTCAATGCGGTTTCCTGTCAGGCTGAAATTTCGTCGAGCCCTTTTACGCCGAAGCATGGATCTCATTCGTTAAAATACGTTTTGTTGTATAAAAGCTATGTTAATGTCGGCTGCAATCATGATAGGGGTCCAGACACGATTAATGGTCTGAAACTGATTAGATTAAACAGCCTGCGTGATTTAGGAGGCGTGTGATCTCAAATGTGGATTTGATTACGATAAAGTGTAGTGCCAGTTCAAAATGAAATGTTGTGTTAACGTTTAATTTACAATGGTTATGGTGCCAATATCAATTTGACGATCCATTTCGTGTAATGGTTGAAACGTCGGCTACTACACCAAGGGTTACATGATCGATCCCCGGGTAGTACAAACATTTGTGTGCATGAACATGTCTGTATTGGTCTGGGTGTTTTCTTTGTATATTATGTGTGTATTTCAATCAATCAATCAGCCAACATTCGTCCACTGCTGAACATATGCCTGTAAACATCATTATAAGCGCCACAGGACAGGCATTGCCTAGTGTGGAGAGTACGTAAAAAAATTAAGCGAAAGTATATGTACAAGTAAGTAGTAATTTTATTTATTTCCCAAACTAGAAATAAATAAAATTATAATAATTATTTATGTTTCCAGTTTGATTAGGACATTGCAGGCTGAATCACCTGATTGTGTAAAAGAAAATTGAATCAGTGTTACGTCCAGCAGTCGGTTCCGGGTACAATCTAAGGATGGTAGTCGTTAGCAACCACCTATCCGCATTGGACCCGCGAGTGGGTCAGGAAGTGGGTCGGAAGGCTTGTTCCCTGCAGTGGGACTTTATAGGCTGATAATATAAATAAATATCCACTGACATTCTCACAACACCATCTAGC
This sequence comes from Leucinodes orbonalis, assembly GCA_019425675.1. Taxonomy (NCBI): domain Eukaryota; kingdom Metazoa; phylum Arthropoda; class Insecta; order Lepidoptera; family Crambidae; genus Leucinodes; species Leucinodes orbonalis. The sequence goes on from PQWD01006255.1 coordinate 9,461, forward strand.
CCCAAGTTAAGCGTGAAGCCTGTATTATGGGTACTAAACAACGGATAAACATACTTATATAATTTTTTTTGTAAATACATACATATTATACATAGAAAACACCCGGACCATTACAAACAGACATGTTCATGCAAATGTTTGTTCTGCCCGGGGATCGAACCCGGAACCCTTGTGTTGCAGTCGACCTCTCAACCGCAACACCAAATGGGTCGTCTAAACAAATAACGCTGAAATTTTACCTACTACTAGTGATCTGCTAGTTATGTGGTAAGTTGAATAAAACTAATATGTTCTCGAACGCAACTGTTTCACTGCTCGAACGCATTATTTCTTCCGAGCATATATCATTCAATTCTATTTCTATCTGTCCCTCCGAACAAGTGACAAAATCACAGCTAATACGGAACAGGGTCACAGTCACGTGCTCGGTAGCAGTGATTTTGGCATCACGACGTTAATGTTGTCAGAGCAGTACGCGTCGCGAATACTGACGTCAGGTGGGTACTGACGTCACGCAAAGCACTGCCTGTGACAAGTGACAACGGTACGCGGTACGATTTACTGATCATTTGGTTGGATATACCTAGCCCAAAGTATTGTTTACAGACTTCGATAGTTTCCAAAATAATAAGTTTCCTACAATTTCATAATAATAATAATATTATTTTTTGCCAAAATATGGTACATAAGATCGTACACAATTAAAATCCAACATATTCTATCGATAACACGACGCAAATTTTGAGATTACATTTTATCAAACACTTATTTTAAAATAATAAATAAATAATATTAGGTAATGCATGATAGGTTTGTAATTAATGTATGATGATAAACCACCAATTTTCGAATAGTTTTCGAAAGGACTCATATTAAGGACTTTTTGAATATATATTTGAGACATAGACCGATCACGTTAATGCAAGCTAATTATGTAATGTAATTAAGATGATAACATACAATTATATAAATTAGACATATGACAGCTATGCAAAAACCTATGGTAAAAACCAATAGTATTGTTACGAGCTGGGGGTTCAGGATAAATTATTGCCAAACACGAAGAATAACACGGAGACACTTTATTTTAACACTGCACACTATAACAAACACTTTCCGCACACACACGTAATAATCACTCGTTAACTCTTCACACTGTTATATCACACTCGACGATACCTTAGATATCGCTGTATCACTCGCTTCTTCCTTGTAGTCGCAGGTATTTCGCTCTTCGTTCGCTCTTGAGTAGAACACAAGACTCCCGGCGCACCCGTCGGTCCGCCTTATATACCTGTCCGCCCGCTGAGCTCGAAGCGTCGACGTCATTCTACATAGTTCGCGAAATATCTAGAACATGCTAGACTCTTTGCTATTTGACAATTCGCATGTCATACTCTATGGTGGACTAACGTCACATATTAGCCGCCATATTTAATGTCATTTTAATTACGTCAATTCGTAACAGTATTAAATAAATTAAACATGAAATGAGAACCATGTAAACCCCAATTTTTTTTAAAGTGTTATTACACGAGTTTCTAGCTGGAGTTTTCTCGGTAGATACCAACCCTCCGAACCGGTGGTAGATTCATTAAAAATAACTTCTTGCCGATTCAAAAGTGTCATTTAATATATATTTGAATAAAACATTTTTGAGAGTTGAGAGTTATGGCCCCGCTACAATTTACTAATGTGTTAAAACCACAACGTTATTTGCATACTTAAACCGTTTATGTATTTAAAATCAGTGCCGGATTAAGACTACTCGGGGCCCTAAGCAATCCACACTTGTGGGGCCCCCCTGTCAGTATGTCAACAGGAATTAGTAGCATAGCGCAGTAGTTGACAACATAGGTAATGATTTTTCACTTTGTGAGTGTTAGTTAGGACATTGCAGGCTATATCACCTGTTTCTCCTAAAAGAAAGACGATTCCGTGCTTCGGAGGGCACGTTTAACCGTCGGTCCCGGCCGCCATCGAATTGTCGTTAATCAAAAACCGCGTCAAAGGCTGTGAAGCGGTTTCAAAACTCTGAAACAGGGACTTGTGTGTGGTCAGTCCACTCGCTAAGAAAAAAAGAACAAAATTTGTCTTTAAAAAAACCTACACGATTAAAAAAAACAAGAGTAACATATCGAATCCGCGCACTACGAAAAAACGCAAGTCGATTTGCATGAATTATTTTTCACCGAAACATAATCGCAGTGCGCGCATAGGTTACTATTGAAAAATATTAGTATTTTTGTAAAACAAGACGAAAATATATTAAACGTACCTTGGAAGTGGAGTAGGTGCCACAAAAACAAAAACTAAAGTACCTATATTTAATTATTTACAAAAAAATGCGCCTTGCGGCCTTTTTCGGGCATTCATTGATGATGATTTACCAGTCAACTTTGTTATTTTTTTGTGCTTCGTCGGGGGCCCCTGGACGTGGGGCCCTAAGCTAGTGCTTAATTTGCTTAAGGGTTAATTCCAGGATGTTTAANATGATGTGTAATAAGAGACTGTAAGAACGGTTGGTGCTTCCGTTATTATTTAAAAAGACACGATTTCATGTATCTACAAGAATTTTATACGTACATCTTATCATTCATATATACGAGCAGGTCAAGTTGATTTATAAACAATAAGACAATTCCTGGTGTCTTAGTGTCTAAGCCACCTTTCGAGTCTGAATTTAAGGAACACTTCCATTCCGGTTACCAAAAACCAAAATTGTGGATTATATAACAAAATATAATCCACAATTTTGGTTTGATTCAATGTGATCAAATCGCGATAGTTTAAGAGAATAATAACCTCAAATATATGCTACTAATATATACTCAATCCAGCTGACTTTCTGTTTTTATGTTAGTTTTTATATTTCAGAAAGTTTTAACCAGATTACGCGTAACTTTAGATTCATCTTACGCGCGAACAAAGGACTTTATTGCTCGGGGCACACAAGAATGTAGCAAATCACTTGAGTACCCACGAACAGCGCACGACACACGCAACTGGTGAATTATTAAGCAAAACTTCAGCTGATTTATGCGTATTCACGAGTTTCGCGATGTTATTAAATTCGGGAACCAATATTCCGCCTTGTGGCAGGTTTCTTTCATAATTTATGGTCACACTCTCTGTTCTCATCCATATAAATATATTTAAATAAGGGATTTTACTTCTTATAACGGTTGTTTTGAAAATAGATAACGCTTTATGGAACCATTAAAATAAATAGCAGCACAAAAAAATTAACACATATTGGAAAGTGATTATAAGTCTATTGTTTGTGGGGATGGTAAATGACTTGCTATGTATCACCAATACCAATCATTGCTCGTAAGTTATCTCTTACAGACTTAAGATGAAGAACCTAAAAGAAATTGGACGCTTAATTTATTCTAATTGACATTACATGCACACTTTTGAACTTAATTCATTTATTAAATTTTTTGAGGTTTTTAATTTATTCAAAAATAAATATTGTATGTTAATAGTGTGGAACTTCGGTGGCTCAAATCCCGCCACGTACCAATGTGTTTTCGAATTTCCGAAAATGTATGTACGTTATCCGATGCTCTTACCTGGTACCTGGTTACCTTACCTGGTAGGCTCGTGCCCCTCAGTGGGAAAGTTTAATGAGCTGATGATGATAAAATATTGTATTATTAAATAAATATTTTATTGGTTTCGATCTCTTAATAATAAACTAATTGTTTGAATTTTTAAATATGACTGTATAAAATGTGGAAACTTTCTTGTTTGTGTGCTTATTCTAATTGAGTTATTTTAAGTGTAATAAGAATTGTATGTTTTACAAATAATGATAAAATAAACAAAACCTGACAGTTCAAGAAGAGAACACAATAGAATAGACAACTATTTATTTTTAAATATAGTAACAGTTTGCTAAAATTAAATTAAGTATACAGGTACATATTATTGATCTTGTATAAAAGTAAGTGTGTTTAACGAGTATGTATTGTTGGACGGAAATGAAACGACCAACGCTACCCATCCCTAATCAATTGAAGAGTGATGTCACGTCACTAATATCTCTCTCTTGACATTAGCATTGTACGCGGGAAACAGTCATATTGTAACACTAAGATTTAATCTATCAATAAATATTGTTTAAACTTAAAGAATCATTTAATAGTATAAAGATAGAAATCGTTTGATCCGATTAAATGGGAGCAAGAATTTAAAAAGGGAAGACTGAATGTCAGAGTCGAAAAGATATGGCGGCGTTCCACATACGGGAGCTAAGACGTGTTAGGATAAAAAAGGATTTGGATTAACGTCTTTGTAAAATAAAGTGGGAAGTATAAAGCGGATTTTTAAAGAGGATTACATGGATTTATTTATTGAAGTGAACAAGAATACAAACGCTGACGTGGTAAATGCTTTTTTGTCAAAATGAATATAAGTAGACATAAGGAATACAGAAAATATTTAGATTGCTATAAATGTGCAAGAATATCGTAATCGTTAATCGTGTGTGTAAGTCTGCGTTGTTTTAATTAATAAGCTAAAGCAACTGCAGAGAAAATTACTAATGTACAAATGAATTACGAGTTTATATCAGTAGTATAAACATTATTTTTAAATTGACAGTAAAAATTAAAATTAAAATCAGCTACTTCGCTAGTAGCTTAATCGACTGTCTATTTAAGTAGTAATCCCAAAGTTTTAAAGTCAAGTTGCTGTTTCGTAATATGAAGTTTGGTACAAGCTTAACAAATGCTATTTCGGTGAGTATTCCTCCTATATAAATACCATATTTCATTGTGTTTTGGAATACACCGAAATCTTTCTCTCTATCAAAAGAAATCTGTGAATTTCGAAATCAATTTACTTACACAATTCCTTTTACCGTGTTCCCAGCTGAATAATTTCATATTGACAAAGAAACAACGGAAAATGGTCCACTTATATGTTATTTTATTCATAGGCCTCTAACTTTTCCACATTTCAACTTCGAAGGCCCGTACGCTGCCTGAATAAATTCCAAGGGTGCGTCCGTGCGTTTATCTCCTCTTTAATCTTACGAATTTCACAGAAAACACGTTATTCAATTGATTCTAATTCAGGTTGGGTGAAATAAACGACGTTGCCTAGGGCCTGTGTAGAAATTATAGCATCTTTAGATTTCAAGATACACATAAAGCAATTTGTGATTATTGAAGGTAAGACTATACATAGAAACACCCAGACATACACACAGATTGTGTTCACAGACACGTATATTTGAACTGCACGGGGATCGAACCTGGAGCCGTTGGTGTAGTAGCCGACATCTTACAACTAAGATATGGTATAAAAAATTCTTGTGTTATTTACACATCATCTCAGCTCCTACCCGTTAAGGGTATAGGACTTTAGTCGTCCACGTGCCTAGTGTGGATTAGGCGACTTCACGCACACCCTTTGAACATCTTCGTAGGCGTGCGCAGGTGTCGTCACGATGTTTTCCTTCACAGCCAAGAGCGTCGGATAAACGTACGTGGCAGAAATTAAATCTTCATCCTTCAGATTGAAGGCAATGAACAACAGTCGTCAGTATGTTCACATCAACATTGCCCTGCGCCCGTCACCCGAGACGACAGATGTTAGGTCTCTTATACCCGGTAATTTTACTACATACAGTGCCCTCATCCTGAAACACAGAAGTGCAAAATACTTGTAGTTCACGGGACGATATCTGGCACTGCGGTGGCACCTAGACGACTCAGTACCGAGTCTTCCACCTAGTAGACCACATTCCACCTTTTTTTTCGAACCAACTACTGCTTTTGGCCGCAGATGGTCTTTATAGCTTCAAAGGGCAATTAGTGAGCGCAGATGGCTCTCAGCATTAAACAGATGGCTCTTAGCCTTAAACAGATGGCTCTCAGCCTAAAATTCCACCTTCTTCTTCAACGTGTGCATTGTTTCAATGCGGTTTCCTGTCAGGCTGAAATTTCGTCGAGCCCTTTTACGCCGAAGCATGGATCTCATTCGTTAAAATACGTTTTGTTGTATAAAAGCTATGTTAATGTCGGCTGCAATCATGATAGGGGTCCAGACACGATTAATGGTCTGAAACTGATTAGATTAAACAGCCTGCGTGATTTAGGAGGCGTGTGATCTCAAATGTGGATTTGATTACGATAAAGTGTAGTGCCAGTTCAAAATGAAATGTTGTGTTAACGTTTAATTTACAATGGTTATGGTGCCAATATCAATTTGACGATCCATTTCGTGTAATGGTTAAAACGTCGGCTACTACACCAAGGGTTACATGATCGATCCCCGGGCAGTACAAACATTTGTGTGCATGAACATGTCTGTATTGGTCTGGGTGTTTCTGTATATTATGTGTGTATTTCAATCAATTAATCAGCCAACATTCGTCCACTGTATATGTACAAGTAAGTAGTAATTTTATTTATTTCCCAAACTAGAAATAAATAAAATTATAATAATTATTTATGTTTCCAGTTTGATTAGGACATTGCAGGCTGAATCACCTGATTGTCTAAAAGAAAATTGAATCAGTGTTACGTCCAGCAGTCGGTTCCGGGTACAATCTAAGGATGGTAGTCGTTAGCAACCACCTATCCGCATTGGACCCGCGAAGTGGGTCAGGAAGTGGGTCGGAAGGCTTGTTCCCTGCAGTGGGACTTTATAGGCTGATAATATAAATAAATATCCACTGACATTCTCACAACACCATCTAGCCCCAAGTTAAGCGTGAAGCCTGTATTATGGGTACTAAACAACGGATAAACATACTTATATAATTTTTTTTGTAAATACATACATATTATACATAGAAAACACCCGGACCATTACAAACAGACATGTTCATGCAAATGTTTGTTCTGCCCGGGGATCGAACCCGGAACCCTTGTGTTGCAGTCGACCTCTCAACCGCAACACCAAATGGGTCGTCTAAACAAATAACGCTGAAATTTACCTACTACTAGTGATCTGCTAGTTATGTGGTAAGTTGAATAAAACTCATATGTTCTCGAACGCAACTATTTCACTGCTCGAACGCATTATTTCTTCCGAACATATATCATTCAATTCTATTTCTATCTGTCCCTCTCCGAACAAGTGACAAAATCACAGCTAATACGGAACAGGGTCACAGTCACGTGCTCGGTAGCAGTGATTTTGGCATCACGACGTTAATGTTGTCAGAGCAGTACGCGTCGCGAATACTGACGTCAGGTGGGTACTGACGTCACGCAAAGCACTGCCTGTGACAAGTGACAACGGTACGCGGTACGATTTACTGATCATTTGGTTGGATATACCTAGCCCAAAGTATTGTTTACAGACTTCGATAGTTTCCAAAATAATAAGTTTCCTACAACTTTCCTATAATAATAATAATAAATTATTTATTTGCCAAAATATGGTAACACTAAGATCGTACACAATTAAAATCCAACATATTCTATCGATAACACGACGCGCAAATTTTGAGAATACATTTTATCAAACACTTATTTTAAAAATAAATAAATAATAATATAGGTATAATGCATGATAGGTTTGTAATTAATGTATGATGATAAACCCACCAATTTTCGAATAGTTTTCGAAAGGACTCATATTAAGGACTTTTTGAATAATATATTTGAGACATAGACCGATCACGTTAATGAAAGCTAATTATGTAATGTAATTAAGATGATAACATACAATTATATAAATTAGACATATGACAGCTATACAAAAACCTATGGTTAAAACCAATAGTATTGTTACGAGCTGGGGTTCAGGTTAAATTATTGCCAAACACGAAGAATAACACGGTAACACACTTTAATAATTAACACTGCACACTATAACACAACACTTTCCGCACACACACGTAATAATCACTCGTTAACTCTTCACACTGTTATATCACACTCGACGATCCTTAAATATCGCTGTATCACTCGCTTCTTCCTTGTAGTCGCAGGTATTTCGCTCTTCGTTCGCTCTTGAGTAAAACACAAGACTCCCGGCGCACCCGTCGGTCCGCCTTATATACCTGTCCGCCTAACATACCTGTCCGCCTAATATACCTGTCCGCCCGCTGATCTCGAAGCGTCGATGTCATTCTACATAGTTCGCGAAATATCTAGAACATGCTAGACTCTTTGTTATTTGACAATTCGCATGTCATACTCTATGGTGGACTAACGTCACATATTAGCCGCCATATTTAATGTCATTTTAATTACGTCAATTCGTAACAGTATTATATAAATTAAACATGAAATAAGGACCATGTAAACCCCAATATTTTTTAAATGTTACTACACGTAGTAACATTTAAAAAAAAATTGGGGTTAGATTCATTAAAAATAACTTCTTGTCGATTCAAAAGTGTCATTTAATATATATTTGAATAAAACATTTTTGAGAGTTGAGAGTTATGGCCCCGCTACAATTTAATAATGTGTTATAACCACAACGTTATTTGCATACAGAAACCGTTTATGTATTTATAATGCATATTTGTTCTATTACAAATGACTTGGGAGATAAAAGGCAGACTCTAGAAGCTGTCCTTGCCTTATAACAAAAGCCCTATTAACGACATTAGAATTATACAATATACGACCGCCCACCGGCGCCGGGGCCGTCGTCTCCTATACGGACCATTAAAGCTATGGAAATTTATAAGACGTCATTGTTTATTCAAGACAAAAGTACACATGGACGCTATTATTAGTTTTATCCATACTTGTATTGCAATATGATTTGAGTATGTGCGAAAAATACTTTACAAAATGTATTTAGTTCACTGTTGGATTAAGGATCCCTTCACCGATAGTGAAATATTATATATAATTTAACCACAGCTGCTTACGTGGAATCATCATCATCAGCTCATTAAACGTCCCCACCGAGGGGCGCGAGCCTACCCGTATAGGGTGCTTAAACCTTAGTCGTCCACGCGGGCCCAGTGCGGATTGCCCGACTTCACGCACAACTTTCTTCGCAGGCGTGCGCAGGTGTCTTCACGATGTGTTTCTTTTATGTTTTCCTTTCTGTATGTAGAATATATAAGCTTGGGATATGTTTGCAGATCAACATTTACAAAATATACCTCAATTCTTTAAATTATATGTTAACGCCGAAACGCAAGCAGTCCCGCAATACGGTATGCAAAGACAAGCCCATCGCAGACGTTATATCCCCTCAGATCAACATCGACGTCTGTTCCCGAGGGAATTCGGGATCTGCGTAATCCTGTAAGCGCATAAACGCGCCTATACACGAAATCCGACTTGGATGGCATTAGTGCTAACATTGAAGACCGGATTAGAAACAGATGGGGAAAGCTCGACATATTTGTTTATGTCGCTATTGTTTACAAGAATGTAGGATTTATTTTGAGTCCGACTGATGATGGGTTCGGGATCCACATTGAGGTAAGTCATTCGGGAAAGAGTTTAGTTAAGAGGAAGAGTCAGCAGTAAAAGTCTCGGCAATTGTAGTACTATTGGAAATAATAGAATAGTTAATAGAGCAGTACATACTAGTCCCTACCCAGCAGCATCGAAAAATTGAATAGAGTTTATTTTATACACTATACGTATTGTATTATAGTTATACACTACGCTTGCCGAGACGCGGTCTCCACTACAGAACTCGTCTATGTGGTGTGCACTGCTTATTTAGATATACGGAGTGCACGCCGCTGTGTAACCAAAACCTTCCCATAGCCAGCGGGCTATGGGAAGGTTTTGGTGATAGACCAATCCAGGCTCCTGAAGGTATATTGACAAGATCACTTACGAAAGTGGAGTTGTTCATGAGCAGCCTGGTGGTGAAGTTGCGCACGTTGAACAGCGTGAGCCCACCCCACCGGTCTCTGAACACCAGCTCCTCATCTGAAACAATGAACTCTGGATGTATATTCTCTATCATCTTCGTATTTCCTTAATTTACTTATTGAACCCAATGAGATTCTGAATATATAGGTAGATACGCCACCCGTGCCTCAAAAACGAACCGCCAAAAAGAATACCGTTTGTAGGCTTTTCTTTAGGTAAATGTACGCTCATTCGAAATATGTGTATGTGTGCTGTCGCTGCATTCGGAACACTTTTTCCGATTGTTTTGTGAGCATATCACGAATCGATACTTTTTACATCATTTATTGAACCAACAAATCTGTATTCTCTCCATAGTTATGCTGTGTGGTACGATTTGTGACGAACAGTGAGGCTTTATACACTGATGTTAATTATCAGCATTATTTGTAATTAAAATAAGTAATATTTATAAATATAAAGAAATCCGGACTAGTCCGTCCTGCGAGAATACAGCTCAGTACAGTCACGTGCAATAAAATGTATGCATAGCCGGAATTTCAAATATTTTAGTTCTGAAATTATTATAGAAACAAATAGCCACGTTAAAGAATAAGGCTCAGTACAGTCACGTGCAATAAAATGTATACGTGATCGGAATTTAAAATATGTTGGCTCTGAAATGATTAGAAAATCAAATAGCCGCGTTAGAATTATAAACCATATAACCAACATTCTAAGTCTATCTAAATGTGTTCCTTTGATATTTTATGATTATGACGATAATTATGGCGCTCAGCATAGCTTTGGGAAGATTGGGCTGGAACCCACTTCACCCAATGCGGCGAGTTCGTGAGAACGCCAACCATTCTAAGACAGAAGCCAGGACCGACAGTTTAGCGTTCCCTCCGAAGCATTTTTCTTTCAGACAATCAGGATTGATTTGATTGATTGATTCAGCCTGAAATGTCATAACCAAACTGAGAAAAAATCGCCATAGTGACTTTCACTTTGCGGTCACCCCGCGGGATTCAAACCACAACTCGAGACTATGAAGGCAGTCATAAATATATAAAGCTAAATTTACTATTTTTTTGTAATTTTAAGACTGAGCATTTATTTCCAAATTGTCCATGTACATATTTTACTGCACGCGACTGTACATACCGACCGACATCGATCAGTCAATTTGGCTCTATTTGGACGACAGGGTTGACATTAAGTCTCAATTAGGCTCGCATCAGTCTTATGTTGACAACCCTAAGGTGATGACGCACGGCAGTGATGCGAGGCAAGATACTTTAAATTAATCATATTTTTATTTTATGTATTAAACTGCCATCGCTCTTTTTTAAGTGTTTAAATATAAAAATCACGCTTATACTTTAGATCGTAAGCCACCATACGGGTCCAATCTGGATTGGTGGGTGATAAGGACTACCTTCTTTAGATAGATAGCCGGAACCATCGACTTAACGTTCCTTTCGAAGTATGTAGCGACTCGAGATAATCAGACGATAGTTGCTTGATACGATAAATAAAATTAGTAAGTGTCATTCAAATATATTCATGTGAAATTTACTAAGGTGGTAGACTCGATACTGTGTCGTCTAGGTTGGTACCATCGCAGTGCTAGAAATCGTCTCGTGAAACAGGAGTGTTTGCACTTTTGTGTTTCGGGACGAGGGCACTACACTAGTAAAATTACCGGGTATAAGAGACCTTACATCTGTTGTCTCTGGTGTCAGGCGCAGTGTAGCATTGATGGAGAATCATCATCATCAGCTCATTAAACGTCCCCACCGAGGGGCACGAGCCTACCCGTATAGGGTGATTAGGCCTTAGTCGTCCACGCGGGCCCAGTGCGGATTGGACGACTTCACACACAACCTTCGAATCTTTTCACAGGCGTGCATGAAGGTTTCCTCACTATGTTTTCCTTCACCGTAAGAGCGTCGGATAACGTACATATATTTTTCGAAAATACATTGGTACGTGTCGGGATTTGAACCTCAGCCCTCCCGGTAGGAAGGCGACAGTCCACACCACTGAGCCACCGACGCTCTTGGAGAATAATAAATGTCTATCAGTTGATGGCCTCCTTCAATACCGCTCTGTCATGATCACTTACCATCAGGTGAGCGTCCTGACCGTCATATACACTAATAACATAAAATAAACTTGGCTCAGTCCCCTACCGCGACCTTCTATGGTGAGAGCCTATTTGTTTCCGTGATCGATCGGACCGGCCTACTGTATCCCGGCTATCTACGATCAAACCCACCGATACCGGGATCCCGTAGTTTTATTGTAATATATATATTTTTTCTAAAGAAGAGCGTCGGTGGCTCATTGGTGTGGACTGTTGCCTTTGGATCTGGAGGGTGCAGGTTCAAATCCCGCCACGTACCATTATATTTTCGAAATTATATTTACGTTTATCCGACGCTTTAACGTTGAAGGAAAACATGTTGAAACCTGCGCACGCCTACAAAGAAATTCATAGGTTGTGGGTGAAGTCGGACTATCCGCACTGGGCCCGCGTCGACAATAAAAGCCTATACATCCTATACGGGTAGGCTCGTGCCCCTCGGTGGGGACGTTTAAAAAGCTGATGATAAAAGCTATAGTAGGTGCCTCAGTAAATAAACATTTTATTTAATATGTTACTTGATGCTTCTACACGGGCGAGTCCGACTCGCACTTGGCCAATTTTTTATATACCTATGCTGCTAAATCGTCTCAGTAATCGATGATTCGCGTGTCTACTATAGCCTGTCCCAATCGACTGATAACAGAAATAGTGAGGCAATATCGGGAACTAGAGCACTGATTTTATCAGTCGTTACACTATAAAGAAAAACGAGATTACCGTACTTGAAGAAAAAAAACCCTTCTATTCCTTAGTCTAATCTAAGGTTTACAAACATTGTTTTTTCTAGTAAAATTACCGGATATAAGAGACTTAAAATCTGTTGTCATGATATTCTTAACTAAAACAAAAGTCGAGTCGCGCTGTTTTCATGTAGCCCTTTGTAGGCTCGGACATTTATTGGTTGACGTTTCTTCGTACAAAGAAACTAGCCCTAAACAACTTTTTCATCTTATTGGATCAACCTTGGCTAATCACGAGGAAGGCTAATGTTTCCAACAGCGATTGCAGCCATATGCTCCGCCATCGAGACTGCGTCCAATTACAAAGCTAATTAGGAACGCTCCGGTTGTTTCCTTTGTTCCCAGGGTCGAAACCTTCTGTTCCTTTGCGGGAACGTAACGGAAAACATGATTGTTTAGGTGTTCCTTTTCTGTATGGCTATATACAACATACGTTTGTGACTTGATTTTTATGTGAAAAGTCAGCGATCAGGTTGACGGCAGGTGATAAGCTGCAATGATCGTCTAAAATACAATTGTACTCACGAAAAAAGACGTCGAATTTAGAGTGGAGACCACGTCTTAGCAAGCTAGGATACGATGTCCTTCGGCTTGACGGACTGACTATTTGTAAAAGTATGGTGGTGGAGACTTGAAGGCTTGATGAGCAAAGCAGAACACCAGGATGGAAATGAGACTGTGGTAAGTTGAAGAGTATGTAACGCTAAGCATCGTTTATCTCGCTCATGGAATTGCCTTAAGATAAACTGGTGGTTTGGTGCAAAAACTTTGAGTACATTTATACGTTTTGTTTCGAGTACTTGGAGATATAAATTTTATTCGGCCACATTTTCCTATTTATCATTATTTAAAGTCTAATTTCGAAACGAAAAACGGGAGTTGACGTCATGGGAAGTTGAATCTAGAAACTAGCTAGATTCAACTTCCCTTGACGACAACTCCCGTTTAAACGTTTTAGAATGATACCAGTCATACCGACCTGGGTGTAGTCTTCCATTTCATATTATGGTTGGATTGAACCCAAAAAATAAAATAATGAAATCGTACAGAACCCGATATTTAATGGAACAAAAACACAAAGGAATATGATAATACATTTTACTGGATAATGTGATATGCTCACAAACATAATTAAATCCAGTGTGGATACTTGAACTGGGAAGCTTGATTAAAAGACTTGTTATGGAGCGATTTATACGATTTCTGCATAGAAAAACGTATTGTGCTTAAAGTAGATGACGTACCATTAATTTTCAACTCACACAAATGGACATAAAAGAATGCTTTTTACAAATACTTCAGTGTTCAGTAATTGACGGTGATCCCAGTTTATAGGGATTTGAGATATTTTTCAATTAATGCTTTATTGTGCGACACAATGAATGATCATTGTGTTGCACAACAAAGCCAATGGGCTAACAACTAGTAATCCGACGAGATTTTAAAAATACACTTATGTTAACAAATAACATTTAACTTATGGTCTTACAATCATTATGATTATTTTACCTACATTACTATCAAATGAATGTAGTAAACGCCAATCCCACTTAAATTATTGAAAGCAAAATATATGTTCATTTAACTTAAGTGGAAATGAGATTCTTACCCATATTAAGGTGAAATTGAGGAAAAACACAGGAAAATCTCATCTGGTCGATCTTTGTTCAATGGGCGCGTCGGCCATTCCGTGTACGTGCTTTAACAAAATGGCGGCAATTACAGATGGTGCGAGGGTCTGGTTCAAGTACCTATATAAAAACAATTGATAGAAATACCTACATAGAATGATAAAATATAAATACTCAATTGCCAACGAGAAATAAACGTAAAAGTAAAATTACCGGGTATAAGAAACCTAACATCTGTTGTCTCGGGTGTCACTTATGAAACGAAATTACCGGGTATAAAACACCTAACATCCAAATTCTCCATTGATGGAGAATTATAACTGTCTATCAGTTGTTGGTCTCCTTCAATGCCGTTGTGTCATGGTCAGGCGTATTACTTACCATCAGGTGAGTCTCCTGACCGTTCTGTTCACTTTGTTACATAAAAATTAAATAAAACCTTCGAAACGGGGCAACCCACACGTTTGCCTCTCAACCATAGAAAAATACCTGCACACGATCTGAATCAACACTTGAAAGGTACTTAAGCCACTATTAAAAGGACCCTTTTTATTTTCCTGAAGGGGATACTTGCGGCTTCTCTACGTCTTGACCCAGTTTTCTTGTTACAGCAGGAATTTTAAAATTACACGCTCGAAGTGGATACTTGTGTTGAGATAAAGCGTCTGGACTTTCATCTACATTAAATTATTCAGGGACAATCTTCATCACAGACATCAGAATATACATTAGACTGGACAAGCCGCCAAGTTTATAGGCAGTCCTAGTGTCGCAATTTTTTTCGGTTCTTACCTGTGAAAAGTTATTATATTTCTTGGTAAATTTACTGATTCATTGCGATGATGGTATGTTACAATTGCACAGGATGGCATTTTGGAATAAAACGGTAATTTCTACTAATATTCGTGCGTCTTGACTCGTCTCAACAGAGCGTAAACTGGCAGCCAGTGTATGCTCGTTGAGCTT
This sequence comes from Leucinodes orbonalis, assembly GCA_019425675.1. NCBI lineage: Eukaryota > Metazoa > Arthropoda > Insecta > Lepidoptera > Crambidae > Leucinodes > Leucinodes orbonalis. The sequence continues at coordinate 24,756 of PQWD01006255.1, forward strand.
ACATTTGTCGCACTTTAAACACGGCTTGCCCCTCTCCTGTATTGGGAAATCTGTGGTTAGAACTAATGCAAGAGCTTCGATGCCCGGTAGCAAAAATATTTGTGTTCATGTACATGTCTATTGGTCATCTGTACAAAAAGAGTTCGAGTATGTTCCTTTGTACTTATAGTACAAGCAAGGTCGTTGCTTAAATTGAGACTATAATAGGGCTGTATGAATGTCTGCGGACATTTAATTTATATATTGAAATAATTATCTTGATTCAAAGCCCTGAAATAGCCTATCTGATCAACCAAACAGCGACAGAAGCCGTTCACCGTGAGCCAAGTTATTAGCGAATTTATCTAAACCGTTGTTTAGACACCGCGTGGGACGCTGTGCGGGACACCGGGACAAGTTGATTTACCACGGGACAGCGTGATTTACTGCGGGACAGAGCGCTGATGCGGCCAACGCTAGCTTTGACGCCATTTTACAAACTTAAGATTTATGCGGTTGGTACTACTGAAATGGAGCAGTGTATTAAAATATTATGGCTACTAAATTACGCTTTAAAATGTTTATTATTGTACATTGGAGACATACACTTTGACTTTAGACTTAAAGTTACTCAGTATAATAAATAAATAAATAAATATCCACTGACATTCACACAGCGCCTTCTAGCCCCAAGTTAAGCGTGAAGCCTGTATTATGGGTACGAAACAACGGATAAATATACTTAAATACATTTTTTTTCGTAAATACATACATATCATACATAGAAAACACCCAGACCATTACAAACAGACATGTTCATGAACACAAATGTTTGTACTGCCCGGGGATCGAACCCGGAACACTTGGTGTTGCAGCCGACCTCTCAATCGCAACACCAAATGGGTCGTCGGCAGTATGACATTGAGAGCGCTATGAGCGAGGTTTGTCTAGCTGTTCCCCCGCGGTATTACCCGCGATATAAGATATTCTCCCACAGTATTTTTTAAATTGCTTTATTTTTCCAAAATAAAGAGTATAGGCATGATGACTGGGTATTTCAATCGTAAGAACTATTTCATATTATTACAAATCTGGGTTAAATATAACGATGTGCTTACTCTCAGCTCGAAAACTCATGTTTTATGAATTTTATTAGTCTTCAAAGTTAGATGGGCAAGTCCATTTTTAAAGTACATTAATTGTCAAAAAATTATTAACAAAAGGATAACACATACAATTTAAAGCAACTTTTGCTATGAAACCGTTTTAGTAAACGCAACATTTAATATAGTTGTAGTACAAAATTCACAAACTATGCGTACAAATTACTGATGCGTGACGTCATAACTAGGTAGCCATTTGTATGAAGCGTTTTTGGGAAAGTCCATTAATGTGTTTTTAGAATTGGAAAATCTCTGTGAGTTTTAATGTTAACGGAGTAATTTTTTAACCAATGTTTCTATTATTATGCCGTCCAACAATATAATAACAGAAAAAAAATTGTCATCATCCCTATTGTCTAAGATATCAGTAGCTTGTGTTGTGTCTTATAACAACGGCTACCTGCCAGAAAATTCCCGTCCAAATCAGTCGAGCCGTTTCGGAGATTAGCCGGAACTAACAGACAGACAGACAACAGTTATTATACATGTTCTTTTGGTGTATTGTACCGTATATATATTCATATGCATGAAGAATAAAATGGTTATTACAAACAGACACTGTAATTTTATTTATATGTAATAGATATAATATGAAAATGTAGACCCCAGATGGAGCGATGACGAAGGCGAGTAGCAGATGGATGTCGACTGCTAGGTATCGGTCCGTGTGGAAATCATTCATCATCATCATCAGCTCATTAAACGTCCCCACCGAGGGGCACGAGCCTACCCGTATAGGGTGATTAGGCCTTAGTCGTCCACGCGGGCCCAGTGCGGATTGGACGACTTCACACACAACCTTCGAATCTCTTCGTAGGCGTGCATGAAGGTTTCCTCACGATGTTTTCCTTCACCGTAAGAGCGTCGGATAACGTACATATATTGTCGAAAATTCGAAAACACATTGGTACGTGTCGGGATTTGAACCTCAGCCCTCCCGGTAGGAAGGCGACAGTCCACACACCTCACCATTGAGCCACCGACGCTCTCTCTCAAATCATTAGGGGAGGCCTTCGTTCAGCAGTGGACATATTGGGCTGTAATGATGTTGAAGACATAGAAGTATCCAAATTTATGTGAATTGTATATCTTTGAGCAATGCGTCCTACCCGTGCTAACATACGCAGCTGAGACATGGACACTGACTGCGGGATTGGTTCACAAGTTCAAAGTCACTCAACGCGTAATGGAGCGAGCTATGTTTGGAGTCTCTCTTATGGATAAGAAGTTATTTATTCCGTACTAGTACTAAAGTTATCGACATAGCCCGCCGGATCGGCAAGTTGAAGTGGCAGTGGGCTGGTCACGTATGTCGCAGAACCGATGGCCGTTGGAGCAGACGATTTCTGGAGTGGAGACCGCGTTTTCACAAGTATAGCGTAGGACGCCCGGTCTGAGGGACTGAGGACTCGCGAAAGGTCGCTGGTGGTGGCTGGATGAGAAAATCGGAGGAGCGGGATCTCTGGAGACCTATGCACAACAATGGATTCCGATAGGTTGCAGATATATACATGTACGAATTACTTATGTACGAGTGTATGTACACACAAAGCAATCCTATTAATGGAGTAGTTACGATGTTATTCCTAATATCCTTGGTCGGTTCTATGTAAAGAGGATAGAGTAACCAAGTGTTGCGAACTGACATCAGGACTAAAATATTTTATTAATGATATTATCCTAAATAACATTTAATTTATCATTTAATTTCTTGGTTTAATGGTTTAGACGACGACTACACCAATGGTTCCGGGTTCGATCCCCGGGCAGTACAAACATTTGTGTGCATGAACATGTCTGTTTGTATTGGTCTGGTTGTTTTCTACAGATAAAATGTATGTATTTACAAAAAAAAATCTATAAGTATGTTGTTTATAATACAAGCTTCACGCTAAACTCGGGGCAAGATGACGTGTGAATTGAATTGAAAATATGTGAATGTCAGTGGATATTTGTTTTTTATTTATTTAATGGAAACATGAAACTTATTATTACGAAAGCCTAATTATTCATAATAGAAAGGTCGTTATTTATAGTTTACTACCTATTTAAGTTCTTTAAACCTTCCAGTAAATAAAAATTATTTCTTTAAGTCATTTATAAACAAGTCCGCATCGCGATTGAAGCTCGGAAGCCATCTTGAATCTTCCTAAAGTCATTGCATCGTTCAAGCTGAATGGCAACGAATGCCGAGTGTATATTGTGGTAGAGAAGTGCAAGCGCCAAGCGCGAAATGTCGTATTAAACTTGAGCAATAAAAAGAATGTGGGGCGTCGCTGTCGGGACGGGTTATCTCTGCTCCAGCATAGACTATAGACGGGCGAATGGAACGACCAGGGTTTTTACCGCCATCTCTTAAAACACTTTATATATATATTTTGACGACCCATTTTGTGTAATGGTTGAGAGGTCGGCGGCTACACCAATAGTTCCGGGTTCGATCCCCGGGCAGTACAAACATTTGTGTGCATGAATATATCTGTTTGTAATGATCTGGGTGTTTTTTATGTACAATATGTATGTATATACAAAAAAAATGTTTATCAGTTGTTTAGTAACAACTACAACATTGCGCCTAACTTTAAGCTAGATGGCGCTGTGTATGTACATATTTTTATATTTTTATTAAATGAATTGATTGAAATTTCATTTGACTACAACCCTACCATACTGTAACGTGGGGTGGGTAGAAAACACATATCACATACCACCGCTAATCTAGAATCCGCTCGTCTGGCGTCGAATGCATTACCTTAACTAGATTGTCCCACCCTGGAAGCCTCATTCGGTCCGTGTGAACGATAACACCTTAGCAAAATGAGATTTATTTTAATGGGGTTAAGACATAATCTCGCTTGAGAGCCTCGTTAAAGGCATATACAATTTAATTCTGAAAGCATATTCGCCTTCTTTACTTAATCTACGCACGCGAGAGTGGGTTGTTGAGTTGATTTGGAAATAAAAAACGTTGAGGAAACTAGATTAATTTAGTATTTTATCATAGTCAGCTCATCGAGAGGCACGAGCCTACCCGTATAGGGTGTATAAGCCGTAGTCGACCACGCGGGCCCAGTGCGGGTTGGACCACTTCAACCAGCGTCAAGGTGTCTACGGACTCCTTGACTTAATGCTGAGTAGGTGCCTATTCTGCGGCACTTTTGTACCTAAATCTTTGTTACGAACATCCTTTTGTATTGTACTGTGTCAAAAATAAATATTTATTTATTTTATTTCTTTCTTTATAATTACGACTTAAATTTTGGAGTCAATATTAAATGTATAATTCTATATACTGTCGACCCATTTGGTGTTGCGGTTGAGAGGTCGACCTCAACACCAAGGGTTCCGGGTTTGATCCAGGGCAGTACACGTTTGTGTGCATGAACATGTCTGTTTGTAATGGTCTGGGTGTTTTCTATATATTATATGAATGTATTTACAAAAAAATATAAAAGTATGTATTTCTCAGTGGAAAACTACCCCCCGAACCAGTGGTAGCTTCATTTGACATTCATAAGTGTTCTATAAGGACCTAAACTGAATAAACACTTTTCATTTTCATTATTGTTTAGCACCCATAATACAGGCTTTACGCTTAACTTGGGGCTAGACGGCGCTGAGTAAATGTCAGTGGATATTTTATTATATGTTTAAGATACAAAACACAGATGTAATATTTAGAATAAAGAGCATATTCCTATCGAAAAGGCAAGCAACGCACCGGTGGCGCTTCTGGTGTTACCGTTGTTCCTGGGCGGAGGTGAACACTTTCCATCAGGTTTCTCTCTTGCTCGATTGCTCCTTATATCATAAAAAAAATGGAAATCTTTAAATCCAGTCTCGCTAAAAATAAAAAAGTTAAATCGTCGCAGCGCACGTAGCGCATATCCATCAACTACGATGTAGCGGACCCTCGTAGCAGTACGTTCGTAGCAAATGTTACGTAGCAGCTTAGTGTAACTGATGCTATTTTGATACGGCGAGTTTTATAATGTATTTGTACGATGATTGATGTGATGTGATATTTGTTTGGGCTGAGCGCCATCTGCGTTTGGGCTGAGCGCCATCTGCGTTTGGGCTGAGAGCCATCTGCGCTCGCCAATAGTCCGGTGAAGCTGTGAAGGCCACCTGCGGCCAACAGCAATAAGTCATTGTCGTGAAGCGACAAATGAGAAGACCAATAATAGAGGAATATGGAATTTAATATAAAAGACCTAATACAAAATAACTAAACGTGGATGGGAATGAGTGGAGGTGTAGAGTGAGAGGTATGTATGATGAAGGTGTATAGTGTGGTAGCTTGTATCTTCCTTGTTCGTCTTCTACAGCTTAGGATGCACAAGGAAACTGCAGGGATGAGCACGATGGCACGAGCAGTAAGTTTGAGGCGCCGTGGAGGGCTTGATTCCACAGGGCCGCGTAGTATTAGGGCGCTTCCAGGGATTCACTGGCACCTGGTGCGCGTCAGCTCCGGCGATAGGACACCCGAAGCTCCAATAGTTTGGCTTCTCACGTAACAGCCTCGGCAGCAGCAGCGGCAGCAGCGATTTGTGGAATGTAAATGAGAGTTTGGTATATTATGATTCTCCACAAAGAATAGACTCGTATAAGACTAGTAAAATAATACGAAAGAAACTGGTAAAAGACTGAATCGAAAAGCCTCATACAGCAGCCAAAGGCCTCCATTTATATGCAGCCTTTGACAACCGTCAAATTTCAAATCATTTCTATTTAATTTCGAAATAAATTAGATTTTTAAGTAGGTCATATAGAAATAGGAATTTAAGAATAAATTCAGCGTTGCTAGGGGAAACGTCAAAAAATAAACAACATGTCAAATAAATGAAAAAGGTGATTTAAAGTTAATATTAAAGAGAAAACAATAAAAGATTCAATGGATAATGAAGGAAAAATGCTACAGCATCGAATGCAATGGGTCCGGTACGTATAAGTACTCCCGGACCGAAGTAATTGCGGCTGAAAGAATCAAGAGTTACAATGCATAGTGATATTGAAGTGAAAATAATGAAAATAATAATGTAAATACATATTGTAAAATTGAATAAAAGTAAATAACAAAAATGAAAAGGTTAGTACTACATTTCCTACATCATTCCGAAAAAAAAAGTTATATTTATTAGTAAAGTTGGACCTTGGAGTTGGAGAGTACAGTAACATCATGAAGAAACCCGCGCACGCCTGCGAAGAAATTCAAAAGTTATGCGTGAAGTCGGCCAATTTGCATGCGCCCGCGTGGACGCATTAGGTCTATTCACCCTATACGGGTAGGCTCGTGCCCCTCAAATTCAAATTCAAATTATTTATTTGTGTCACATAGGTACAGAGGTAAGGTGGAACATGAGTTAAAGTGTTCTCTATGTTTGGCCAGAGATGGCATACAAATGTTCTTAAAATAAATTTAAATCAAATCAAAATCGGATCAAATACAATACAAAACTACATTTAAAATTATTCTAATCATTATAACATAATACAATAGAACTTAAAATTGTGTCGTCAAATTAATCACATCAAAAATTATTAACAGTCAAATTATTATAACAAAAAAAAAAAAACATTTGAAAAAAGAAAACAAGTTACGAATGCAAAAATGATAATTTAAAATATAAAAACATTGAATACAAATATAATTTAAAAAAAAAATAAAACAATTATTCAAATACAATTTAGTTTAGAATTTAATGTCATATTTCAAACTTAATCATATCAAAAATTATAGGATAATTAATTCCTACAAGATAACCTAAAAAAAAATAAAGATTCCTCGGTGGGGGCATGTAATGAGCTGATGATGACTGCTATTTTTGTTCCTTTTTGTTGTTCCTTCCTGTTACCAGTTGATTCCAATCTTCATTTGCCTATCTAATACATTACACTTTTAAAATATCTAAGTTTTATAAAAAATATTATCATTGTTATAGTCCCTAATTAGTGTCTAGTGCATGTCAAGTTTTAAGTATGTCTTGGTTTGTATCACTTCAGCATCAAACAGTAATTCATAGTCATATCTTATTCCGTGGTGGTGGGAGCCCGATGACCTGTACAACAAGTATTTAAATACATATCACAGGCATCAGTCTCTCATAAACTACAAAATAAGATGTAAACCTTGCGATAAACTTTTGTTTTCCTTATTTTTTTTGTGTTTATGATGAGAAAATAAACTTGATTTTTAATTTATTTATTTATTTTAAAATAACGAGAGAACATAAAAACTTTTCTCATTTAAAAGCTTTAACAAGTCTTCAAAAACATTGTCTGTAAAAACAACTTTTTCTATTCTCTATTCAACCTATCGCAGTCCGCTGCTGGACATAGGTCTCACCCATTTTGCGCCAGATATCCCGGTCCTCCGCTTTTCTCATCCAGCCTCCACCAGCGACCTTTCGCAAGTCGTCGGTCCATCGGGCCGGAGGCCGTCCTACGCTACGCTTGCCAAGACGCGGTCTCCAAAAACAACTTTAATTCATTGAAATCATTCATACTCCCAATAATTATTCTAACAGTGTCTGGTTGATTTTGAATAATTGAATTCAAACTTTCTCAAGGTTCTTATAATTGCTAAGTCAATTCTAATTTTCACATTCATATTTAACTTATTTTTCTTGCTCAATTTAGCTATATAATTGACGCTGTTTCTTTTGGGAATTTACCTTTCGCGAAGTTTCACGACGAAATAATTTGATAAACTCAATCAAATTGTGGAATATTCAAATAAAATGTGTACCTGAGAGAGATTGTGTACAATGTTACTTGTTTTTAACGTTTGGCGTTGAGAAGTAAAATTGTTTTGAGTTCACAACAAAGGCGACATATAAGATACCTAGTGTAATGGATGAAATTTAAATATTTACTGCCTCCTTAAATCAGTCCTCTAGTAAAGGGTGTACGCTTTAGTCATCGACGCGGGCCCAGTGTGGATTGGCTGACTTCACACACAACCTTTGAATCAGTTCGCAGGCGTGCGCAGGTTTCCTCACGATGTTTTCCTTCACCGTAAGAGCGTCGGATATCGTACATATGATTTGGAAAAAATCGATAGCACATTGGTGCTTAGTTGGATTGGCACCTACGCCCTCCCAATCGGAAGGCCACAGTCCACACCATTGAGCCGCCAACGCTCAACAAGTGCTTTTTTTTCGACCGCACCACTTACATTCTTTCTGCATGCCCTTAGTTAGCTGGAAGAGAATGCCTTTCGGCATTAAGTTCCCCTTTGTACAGTTTCTATATGTGCAATAATTTTTAAATAAATAATCATGATACGAACCGTTCTATTTGCTAATTATATCAAGACTTTTTAGTGAATTACACACTCCATTCCGATTCAAACGTTACGGCTGCCAGCTGCGTTCCTGTTTATGCTCCGTTGAATGGTTTGGAGGGAAAGGGCACGATTAATTGTGAATTGTTAACTAAGCAGCTGCGAGTGATACTTTAGATTTGCACAGATGCGAGATTTCACACTGGGTGACTACTCTGGTAAGGGCATTGAGTTTAGATTACTGCTTGACTACTCATTTTTTTAATGTTATAATTGTACAGACAAAACTGTCTTGGCATTAGCTGAGTGGCCACCATTTTGGTACCATTATTATTATTTTTGATATTAAGGAATAACATGTTACAATTTATATCGCACCAAATTAATATTTTTCTTTCTTTACAGGACGGTTAAGACGCTCACCTGACGGTAAGTAATACGCTTGACCATGACAGAGCGGCATTGAAGGCGACCAACAACTGATAGACAGTTATTATTCTCCGTTAATGCCGCACTGCGCCCGACACCCGAGATAACAGATGTTAGACCTCTTATATCAGGTAAATTTACTAGCTATAATGCCCTCATCCCGAAACACAAAAGTGCATAGAACTCTTATTTCACGGGATGATATCTGACACTGCGGAACCTAGACGACTCAGTATCGAGTCTACCACTTAGTATGATGTCATGTTTGAAACATCGGTAAGCACGCCAAGGGTTCTGGGTACAAACCCCCGGACACTAGTAGTTCTGGCCCAGGTGCGCAGGTTTCCTCACGATGTTTTCCTTCACCTATTTTGATATATACTTGTAATTTGCAGTTCTCATTTATTATTTTTACGTAATTACGTATTTCTCCTTGATTTTGACTACGAATATTCGTTATAAAATAGTACGAAGAGGTTTATTAATAAACTAGCTGTGCCCCGCGGTGTTACTCGCGGTGTAAAATTTTCTTTCAGTAAAACGTAGTCTATGTAAATCTAGGGTGGCTTACTCCATACATTTTTTATTAGAATCATTTCACTCATTATGACGTAAAGAAGTAGCAAACACACACACTCAGATAAACTCGCGTCTTTGTAATATTATTGAACCTATTTGGTGTAATGGTTGAGACGTCGGCTACTACACCAAGGGTTCCGGGTTCGAATCCATACAACAACATTTCTGTGCATGAACATGTCTGTTTGTATTGGTCTGGGTGTTTTCTATGTATAATATGCACGTATTCACAAAAACAATTATATAAGTATGTTTATCAGTTGTTAAGTACCCGCAATACAAGCTTCACGCATAACTTGGGGCTAGATGGCGCTGTGTGAATGTCAGTGGATACTTATTTATTACAGAGCGTCGGTGGCTCAGTGGTGTGGACTGTCGTTTCTACCGGGAGGGCTGAGGTTCAAATCCTGACACGTACCAATGTATTTTCGAATTTTCGAAAAATATATGTGCGTTATCCGACGCTCTTACGGTGAAGGAAAACATCGTGAGGAAACCTTCATGCACGCCTGCGAGGAGATTCGAAGGTTGTGTGTGAAGTCGTCCAATCCGCACTGGGCCCGCGTGGACGACTAAGGCCTAATCACCCTATACGGGTAGGCTCGTGCCCCTCGGTGGGGACGTTTAATGAGCTGATGATGACTTATTTATTGTCGTTTATTTCCTGTCAATTTTAGAAATCGGGCCAATTCCATGGCCCAGGTTTTGGCGTATCGGTAACCTAGTTCAGGTTTGGCTCAGGTAAGTGGCTCCCCCTGGCGACCGGCCAAAGTGTTTTAAACTTTGATTGCCGTCTTTGTGTTACACGGACGGTTATTACGACCAATTTTAATTTTTATTTCATTTAAACTACGACATATCTAGTTTATTAAAAATGACATCCAAACTGTACGTGCATACCAAATTTCAGCTCAATCGTTTGAGGGCAAGTGCCTTAAAATTAAGTTGTGAGATATCTCCTGAACAACATTGCTTAAATAAAAGCTTGTAAAAAGACTGCCTCCATCAGTTAACACCCACCACTCCGCACTGGACCCCCGTGGTGGGTTACCGCCCAAACTCCAAATAATCATGCTGTGATGGAAAGCCTGTCCTTGCTGTGGTATGATGATGATGATAATGATTTTCTTGTATATTTTGGTCTGCTGGAAGAAATCTCTTTTAAGAGATATTTCAACCTGTACTTTTTGTTCCATTTGGTTCTTTTGAAGTTGCTAAGCCACACATTAAACATTTAAGGAAATTATGTGATCTTTTCTACTATTCTAGTATTAAATTCAATATATCCTCATTATTATTATTCATTATAGTATTTATACAAATAAAATAAATCTTTTACAGATACTTTTGAATCTTCAATTTTATTGTTATTATTATATTTTTATGACTCTACCACCGGTTCGGAATAAGTGAGCCGGCAAGAAACTTGATAGTCACTCTTTTCAATTTTTTATGTTATTGGTTACAGAGTTTTGTCATTTACCTAAACGTAACTTTACAATAATATTACAAAGACTTTATAACTGGAACACTATGTGCAAGACCACACATCTTTATCCGATAAATATTCGTCTATTGTAAAGTTTCTTGCTGGATTCTTCTCAGTGGAAAACTACCGTCCGAACCAGTGGTAGCTTCATTTGACATTCATACGTGTTTTTTAAGGACCTAAACTGAATAAGCACTTTTCATTCATTTTCATTGCATTCATTCATAAGGATTTTTAAAATCTTTGATTTTAACTAGTGAAAGGGCAATTCGGCAAGATTTTTGGTATTTTTGACCGACTTCAAAAAAGGAGATGTATGTATGTTTGTGGTACAATACAAGGCGGTTCCTTTTTAATTAAAAAATAATAACACAGCTTTTATTTGTTTTGGATCAATAATTTTTGTTTAATAATTTTTTTGTTTATTTTATTAAAGAACTTTAAACCTCTTCCAATTATAATTTAATGATACTAGAATAACATATTTGCCATTTCGCACAAGACGAAGAAAAGACCGGAAGGGCATAGGTTCAAATCCCGCCATGTACCAATGTGTTTTCGAATGTTCGAAATTATAAGTACGATATCCGACGCTCTTACGGTGAAGGAAAACATCGTGAGGGAACCTTCATGCACGCCTGCGAAGAGATTCGAAGATTGTGTATACACCCTATAGGGTAGGCTCGTGCCCCTCGGTGGGGACGTTTAATGAGCTGATGATGATGATGACAAGACGAAGAAGAAGGGCTGTCTACTTGATTATTTTTAATCACTTATTTCGTACAAAAATAGGTGTGGTAGTTGAATAAAGAGTTTCTATCTAACTCTTATAGTAAGAGGTGCGTTCAGGGGAACATTTTCTATAATGAATGGGGAAGGGCACGCCCTGGCGCCAACACACCAGTATAATCTGACCCCCGAACATTCCTTGTTTAAGTTTTGGTAAGTATGCAATAGTGTACTCATGGATTGACATCGGCCGATTAAATATATATGGTTTTTTTTGTACGAGTTAACCAATGGTATAAAAATACACAAATATTAACATGAACTATTACATTGATGTAATTGTTAATGTCTGTGATTTTTTAAGCCTTGGAGCTTCCGGGTTCGATCCCCGTGCAGTACAAAAATTTGTGTGCATTTACAATATGAACATGTCTGTTTGTATTGCTCTGGGTGTTTATCCGTTGTTTATTACCCATTTTACAACCTGCTAAATGCTTAGCTAGGTACAAGATGGCGCTGTGTGAATGTCAGTGGATATTTACTTATTTAAATAAGGTGGCTGAGATACATGGGTACCTCAAATTGACCCATATGGCGTAATAAATACACACAGCAGCCCATACTGAGGCAGTGTCCATTTGACTAATAAGGTCTCACTCTTATTTATGGTAAATATTATATATCTTTCAATTTTTTATGTTATTTTAAAGTTTAATTTTATATTGTACCTAATAGTTTCTAAAAATGGTTAAAGTTTTTTGAGTTGTTGTTGTGTAGTACTTTTAGTCAATAAATGTTTTTCTTTCTTTAACGGGCATTACAAACATTTGTGTGCATACATGTCTGTAATTGTTTGGGTGTTTCTATGTATAATATGTATGATATACAAAAAAATGTCTATATAAGTATGTTTATCAGTTGTTTAGTACCGTAACTACAAGCTTGCGCTTAATATGGGGCCAGATGGCGCTGTGTGTATGTTAGTATATATATATATATTTATTTAGAGTTCTAAGTCACCTATAGGTGAGCATTCCCAGGAGTTCAGTAATAACTGGTCTAACTGTAAGCTACCGGTTTTGCCAACTTCGTAATTGGACCCGATAAACTTCCGGCGGTTTGTTTGGCCCAACTTTTATTTCCGCCGACCGCCTAATTTCGTTTGCAGAAATTATGATCCGAGTTATGTGGTATTTGAGGGTGGTAAAGGGAATTTATTATGTTTCATTATAATAAAGAGCGTCGGTGGCTCATTGGTGTGGACTGTTGCCTTCCGATCTGGAGGGTGCAGGTTAAAATCTCGCCACGTATCAATGTCATTTAGAATTTTCGAAATTATATGTACGTTTATCCGACGCTCTTACGGCGAAGGAAAACGTAGTGAGAAAACCTGCGCACGTCTACGAAGTGAATCAAAGGTTGTGAGTGAAGTCGACTAATTCACACTGGGCCCTCATGGACCCATGATATGACCATGTGGTGTAATGGTCGAGACGCCGGCTGCTACACTAAGGGTTCCGAGTTCGATCTCCGGGCAGTACAAACATTTGTGTGCATGAACATGTCTGTTTGTAATGGTCTGGGTGTTTTCCATGTATATGTATGTATTAAAAAGATAAAAATACAAGTATGCTTATCCGTTGTTTAGTACCCATTATACAGGCTTCACGCTAAACTTGGTGCTAGATGGTGCTGTGTCAATGTCAACGATTTTAATATCTCCGTTTTTTGATTTGTTTAATAAAATAATCCAATTAATAACATTTAATACAGTAGACTACTATAAATTATACAATTCAAAATAATCACTATAACTCAGGATCATAATTTGCGAAATTTTCTGACGAAGGGAATTCTACAATCCTGAATTCGCAGTGAGCCATTGCCCCCAAAATTTAATTAGATTCCGGACAGTATCAGCTGTGCCAACAAGGACAATAAACTTATTGTGATATCTACTCAGGGCAACCATTTTATGAATACAAAACTTATTATAAAATATATCTAAAAAATATTTTTGTATTGACAACATTCAAATCAATTATAATTATTATTTGAGTTTTTGTGCGCTATTTAGGGCTATTCTATAATTTATTTGTGTGTGTACTAAAAGTGCAGGTTCAAATCCCGCCACGTACTACGTCTCTTTGAATTTTCGAAATATATGTACGTATATCAGACGCTCTTACGGTGAAGGTTTTAAAAACACCGTGAGGAAACCTGCACACATCTGCGAAGAGGCTCAAAGGTTGTGCGTGAAGTCGACCAATCTGCACTAGGCCCGCTTGGACGACTATGGCTTACACCTTTACAGGCTCAAGCCCCTCGGGGCCCCTTATTTTAAGCTGAGATGATCATGGTGTTGATATATTTGCTTAAAATTCATAAGGTATGTGGTAGACTCGATACTAAGTCGTCTAGTTAGGTACCACCGCAGTGCCAGATATTGTCCCGTGAAACAGGAGTGTTATGCACTTTTGTGTTTCGGGATGAGGGCACTGAAGCTAGTAAAATTACCGGGTAGAAGGTCTTGTCTCTGGTGTCGGGCGCAGAGCGGCATTGATAAATAATAATAAGTATCTATCATTAGTTAGTCTCCTTCAATGAGGCTCTGTCATGGTCAGGTGAATTACTTACCAGTGAGCCTCTTGGTCTGTTAAAAAAGGATACATTTTAAATTTGGCAGCCCTATATACAAATAAGTTAAGAAATGTCCCAAACAAATGAACTGCTTGTAAATTGCCAGAAAATACACGACAGATTTCATTCAGGGAGATATGCGAAAAATAAAGTTTCGCTTTTTAATTAAATGGTTCAATTGCCTGTGATTGCATTACTTAATTAACTATTTCAAACTTAAGCAATGGTAAGGAGCCCAATTCAAGCATTATTCTAATAGCCCCTTCTAAATTGGCACAAGCTTGAGTCTCAAGGGAGGTAAGCTAAAGTAGTTGGCAAATACCTTTTCTCTCACTGCCAACTGGACAATTGGCAATTGGATGGAAAAGGTGATTTGGATGTTAGTTTTGTTTTTAATTTTCTACATCTACTGCTACTTTTAACATTACCGGCAGTAATTTTCGTTTTCCGGTGTCGCCTTCAATATGGTGTTTACCTAAAATAAAACACAAAACTTTTTTGAGAAAACATGATCATAGATTGAAATCGTGTTATCCATGTTATTTTGGGCGATCCATTTGGTAATTGAAACATCGGCTACTGCACCAAAGGTTCCGGGCTTGGTTCCCGAGCAGTACAAACATTTGTGTGCATTAACATGTCTTTTCTATTGGTCTGGGAGTTTCTATTTATTTTATGTATGTAGTTACAAAAATAAGTATATAAGTATGTTTATCCGTTTATTAGAACCCACAGTACCTACCTTGCCTGCTAGCTAGATGGCGCTCTATGAATGTCGATGGATATTTATTTATTAATACTGCCATTTACGTAAATAAAAGAGTACTGTAGTAAAATCCGATAATTGTGTTTCAAACTGAAATTAATAAATTATTGTGTTTCAAACTGAAGTTAATAAGTATTTGGAATATTCTACCACCACCCATGAGAATAACAATGGGCATCGAAAGCTTTAAAGTCAAATTCAAGAGAGCTCTATTACTCAAATAGTGTGCTGCCGAAGATGTTAAACATGAGTATGGGAAATACATGCCCCTAAAAGATTATTTTAAGTAATTTAAATATATTTCATACACAAACACACACTCACACACATACACACACACACACAATTTAGGTGCCATATGGTAATGAAATCTTCAGACTGATTTCTTGCCAGTAAATTTGGTTTTCCATGAAATTGAAACACAATCGATTAATATGAAGCCTTCGAATTCAATTCGCAAAGTGATTTCTGAATGTTCACTGGAAATGTTAATATAAATTCGTTATACACCAACACGTAACAAATAACTGAAATCCAAACTTCATTTAACATAATTTCCTTTCGTAGAATTATTGTAATTTATCCTGTCAGGGGATTCTGCGCCAAATTTCACGAAGAGCAAGGTTTATTTTGGCATTAGTACAGCTTCCCTTGATGGCACGAAATGGCAACTGAACAAGTCAGATATATTGGGGCTAAAGCATTCCTCTAATTAAAATGTCCTTTGAAATTATATATCTTTGAAACAAAGTTATATTTGTAATAAATTGTATGATATTTAGAAGACATAATGGGTTTTTTTTTGAAGTAATTTACAGGGCTCGCCTTTTGATTTAGGTTTTACGTGTTAAATATCAATGACTTGGTTATCATAATACAATGTGTTGTTTGTCGGTAGTGAAATTACCGGGTGTATGATGAATCCGTTGGAGAGCATATCTGTGTCTCAGTCAAAAAGAACAGGGCCGGCTTCACAGTCTTCAGATTGTAGTGGACTGCGTCGATGTTAGAATGTAATCCTCTTATGTTGTAAAAATCTACATCGAGTGTAGAAGAGGATGCCGATTTACGAGAGTTTTTGCTTTTGCCCTTGTTGAGCGCGATTGTGCTCCCCCCAGAATACGTGGAGCTGCCCGAGCGACCGCAGTCCTGCAGTGATACAGTATGCGGACGTCCGGAGGAGGATTCTCCAACGCTAACGCAGTTGGTACCCCCCTGGGGTAGATATCTCTTTCCACGCGAACTCATTAAAGGAGAGGAGGGATGGGTTGCCGGTAGCCTCACTCACACAGTGAAACGCAACACGATATAAGACCTAACATCCATTTTACTAGGTGGTAGACTCGTTACTGAGTCGTCTAGGTACGCAGTGTCAGTGTGCTGTGCACTTCTGTGTTTCTGTGTATTATTATTATTATTACCATCAGGTGAGCGTCCTGACCGTCCACTTTGTGACTTAAAAAAGTATGAGTATTTCCGCCGTGTCGCCGTCACCACACTCGTAAAGGTACCTAAAATGAAGACTATGCAGTATTTATCTTTTAGGGCGCAAGTTACAATTCCGCTACGCGTCAATGTGTTTTCGTAATTTGTGAAGTACAAATTACGAAAACACATTGACGCGTAGCGGATCCGAATTATATGTACGTTGTCCGACGCTCTTACGGTGAAGGAAAACATCGTGAGGAAACCTGCGTTCGCCCGCGAAGAGAATCAAAGAGTACGAGATCTTGCTATCTCGTAATCTTTGACATGCAGTTGTGAAAACAACACAAACAATACGCGAAAATTGCGTTTGTAAATGTGCGATGCAATCGTACACAAAGGTTGTGCGTGAAGTCGCCCAATCCGCACTGGGCCCGCGTATATGACAATGGCCTATATACCCTTTACGGGAAGGCTCGTGCCGGTGGGGATGTTTGTTGAGCTGATGATAATGAAGTTTTGATTCAACATATTAATTTTGCTTAATACTTAGTTCTGTTCTACAAGTAAATATGACCTTAAGAAGTTCACCAGTTCCTACTTGCTGACTGCACTATTTAGATATGCCCTTCCATGCCGCGTCTCCCACTAACTTATTCCAAAGTAGTTAACTTCAGCGCCGCCCCTCCATTCCGTCAACTAGGACTAAAGTTTCACTAGAAACTTTTTGAGATGACTTCAATTAACGGAAACTGTCTGAGCAAAATCTAGCCTGGGTCGCATTTAGTTTCTGCTAACTGAATCAAAATGATTGCATCATTGTTCAAAGCGGAGGAAAGTTTAAAGAGTTCGACCTAATGCTATGTAAGCACTACTCAGTTCACTGTCGGAATGGATTGGTTTTACTTTATAAAACTATGGCATTAGAAAATATGTGGAGATAAAGAATACTAGACTTATGCAGCGAAACAACTCTTGGTAAAATAAAATAATATATTAAAAGAAGAAAACACGTCTGCCATTTACAATAGTGAAAGAGAAGAGAACAAAACAATCAATTAATAATATTCTTTTTACATTTGACATGACTTGTAAGAAATGAGGTTGCATATTAACCATACAGCCGCCCCATTGAAATTACATTTCAATAGTCAAGAAAAAAACTAAATAATCGAAACATAAACATTATAAAGCTTTAAAGAAACAACATACATACTTACAACAAAATCAATTTGAATGAACTATTTAGACAATATATTTATAAAATGACTATAAAGTAAATGTGTGACCCATTAAGCTTCAAAGACAAAAACAAAGTTTAGCAGATCATAAAATCCAATTAACTATTTACTACAAACATTAGTTAAAACATAAAATATGGTTAAACATCAAAAATCTGGCAACAGAAACGCAACATAAATTTTATAGCAGATTGCAATACAATAAAATACCAGGATTAAATGGAACATACCTAAATCTAGTTTTATTAGAAACACATAAATAAAAATAATTACGAAACATTAAAAGTATAAAAAACATGTCAGTAAATATATACATTTTATTTGTATGATTTTCCACCCCCACCAAAGATTGATATGTATCTACAAAATAAAAAATTTTCAAATTATCATTATGATTAATTTGGCTTACTTTATCCAACAATGCTATACAGATATAGCGCTTGCGATCGCTGTCGCGTACATACATTAACGCAGTGGGTAAAAAGGATACCTGACTCATGAAATTATTATTTTGTTTACTTATTATAAATTTAAATTCAATATTTGTGGAGGAGGTACTGCGAGGTTCATGTATCAGACATACAGGGGGCTCACAGACTATTGCCGCATTACATGAGTGCGAATCAAGATGGAATAAGTTGTGATGTTTTTGTGAAAATATCGTACATACAATGCTACTTGTACATTCACACGTACTATGTTTATCATTTATGTAAACAAAATGGAATAACCTATTAAATAAAACAATTAGATTAGGCATAATCAGGGTGGTAAATAATGAAATGAGGTTGCATATTAACCAGGCATTACAACTTGCATTTTTTATATTAAAGTATACAGGACGGTTGATCATGACAGAGCAGCATTGTGGAGACCAACAATTGATAGACAGTTATTTTTCTTCGTCAATGCCGCACTGCGCCCGATACCAGAGACAACAGATGTTAGGTCTCTTATTCCCGGTAATTTTAATAGCTACAGTGCGCTCATCCCGTAACACAAAAGTGCAAAACACTCCTATTTCACCGGACGATATCTGGCACTGCAGTAGTGCCTACCTAGACGACTCAGCATCGTGTCTATCACCTAGTAAAAATCAACCAACGTAAGCCAGGGTGGAGGTCTTTCAACACAGCATGGCTTTGAGAAGATTGGGTTATAACCCGTGCAAGAACAATGCGGTTGAGTGTTAACGACTATCATAAAATTAAAGACAGAACCGACGAATCAACGTGTTTTCCGAATAATGGAATCATTTTATTCAATTAATCAAGTGATGCCCTCATATAAGTTGAAATCTGGTATTACTCAAAAAAATCCTAGAAGTATTATTTTTCATATTGAACTAGCTGCTGCCCTCAGTTTCACTCGTGTCCAATTTTGAGCTTGGGGCGTTCGTTCGTGCGTGTGTTTGTGTTCGTTTTGCGAAGTAGGGGTAGAAAATAATCATCAATCAAATCATAAACAACAGAGACATCCGCGAACAAACATAAAAAAGATTCCATTTCTCTAGTATCCATCATCAGACCCTGACTTCCCTAAAATGGGACCACCTCAGAAAGTATCCTTTTTCCAACAAAAAATAATCATCATAATCGGTTCATAATCGACGAAGAAACAAAATTAATTTCAATTAAATCCGCGAACAAACAAAAAAAAGCATATTTACCGGTCGAATTCAGTAACCTCCATTTTTGAAGTCAGTTAAAAAGAACCAAAATCACGTTATATCATAGGTCCGTTTTGCCATTTATGAGACACAAAACAAA
The DNA here is from genome assembly GCA_019425675.1 of Leucinodes orbonalis. Lineage (NCBI taxonomy): Eukaryota > Metazoa > Arthropoda > Insecta > Lepidoptera > Crambidae > Leucinodes > Leucinodes orbonalis. The sequence continues at coordinate 44,250 of PQWD01006255.1, forward strand.
CATCCACTCTCACATTTATAATATTAGTGTATATATTTACATTGTGTGAATCCTCAACAGTTTTACTGTCAACGTATAGATGTAATTTCTGGACTTCAAACTACTCCAGCGTTCAAACCCCACCCAATGACATTCACTTAGCCGCTTGCTGAATAATTTGCGGGTGTCAAACGAAGCGTATGACGGCTGTCGATGCCCGGCCCATTATAAATGTATGGATGTTACATCAGACAGAATTTGAGGGGTTCCTTTCGAAGCCGTTGAGCGCTTTATGCATCTTTTAGGCGATTGGAGCAGACTCTTCATTGTAACTAGATCAGATAGATAGAAATAAAATTAAAATTAAATGATAATAAGTACTGGTATATTTGCATTTTATTAATATTCCATACCAATGTATTTAAATTGTATGTGTATGTTAATATTATATATAATATAATGTATGTGTTTAAATTATTATATAAATAGTTTCTGTATAAAACTGCGGATTTAACCTGTGACGGCGCGTCGTCACTAAGGCCCCGTCAGATAAACAGCGCTGCCGTGCATTTTACTTTCCTTATCTTTAATCAAATTCGTCCACTTCTACCACCAACGCACGCCAGCACATGATGAGACGGGGTCCTTTTGACCACACAATGTTACATTTGTTGTTATGTATGAAATGAAATGTAAAGTGTTTATTCAGTGTAGGTCCTCAAAGAACACTTATGAATGTCAAATGAAGTTACCACTGGTTCGGACTCAGTAGTTACTCTTTTCAAAAAATTTGTGTTTAGTACAGAATCATTTATCAATCAAAATAATTATATAAATCAAATTATATTCTCAATTTTTATCATATTAAGTATTACTAAAAATATAACCTACAAAAGTATTATTAAGCAGTTAAGTATTATATAAATCTAAAAAGATAACAAAAAAAAAGTAGTGCAGGCGTGGAAATCAACATGTCCATGAGTTTTTATCATTTATAAAATCTTCGATACTATAGTAACCTTCTTTTATTAAAATCCACTTTACATGAGACTTAAATTATTGCAGGGGTAAATCAATTATATTTCGTGGTAGCTTATTAAATATTGTAATGCTTGATCCCACAAATGAGTTCCTATAGTATACCTAGGAATATATATATATATATTTATATGAGTATGTATGTGTATGTATATATTGTACCTATATATATTGTTTGTGTATCTATATGTATATTAACTTGTGACCTGTGTAACTGCTTCTTTTATTTATATATTTTCCAATACTTAGTATCATGCATGCCCTTATTTTAACATATAATATTTATATAATAAAAACATAAATTTGTATTTATTTCATTAAGTATATTATTTATCAGATATATACTGTTACGGCGTTGGCGCAGGCGGTTGCGTTCTCTTTTGCACCCGGTGCACACGGAAGATCAGTGTCGCGGTGCTTACTAAGTACCTCGACATAAAGCTGAGTGGGCACCTTTCAGTGTCCTTACTGTAATTTAGACTAAGAACTTTGTATGTATTGGCACTGAATAAATGATTTTATTATTATTATTAATATTGTTTTGTTGAATGTAGGTGTGTAATGATAAGTGTAATTTTCGTGTCTGTCAAGAAATAATTTTTCTTTCAAATAGTGAAACCAAGTAATTACAAACTTCAACATTTTGACGACCCATCTCGTGTAATGGTTAAGACGTCGGTTAATGCACCAAGTGTTCCGGGTTCTATCCGCGATCAGTACAAATTTTGTTCATGAACAGTCTGTTTGTATTGGTCTGGGTGTTATTAGGAACACTTTGGCTCAAAGATTATTTACGGCCTAAAACTCCACATGTCTTGATTCAAATATTTTTTTTTACATTTACTTTTAAATCTTCAATTATTAGTACGTTAAACGATGTTAACGTTTTATGCCCGATACGAAAGTATTGCCAATCTGCTTTATTAGACTGACATACTTCAATTAAAAGAAATAGTTGGAGCATCACTAATGGATTGACGGAACGAGGTCAAGAGGGTTTCCTTATCACAGAATTCGTTTTAAAAGATCCTTCTTTAAACAATCCAAGACCCTCGTCAGAGTCTTTCACAACATAATTGCGCAAACCGATCGTTCAACTAAGTTGCGAGAATTCGAGCTTGATAATTTAAAAGGCATGAAACATACGACTTATTTTGTTCTCTTTTGGAATTTTAAAATTCGATAGATTTTTAAAACGTAATTTTAACATTACATTTGAGTATTACTTTGAACACCAATTTGTTGTAATAGTTGAGACGTCGCTACACCAAGGGTTACAGGTTAATTAATACGCAAATTCAATTTTGATAAGAAATTAAACGAATCAATTCCATTCGTTTAGAAAACCATTAACGGCCTTGAATGGTAATACAATCAACCTAAACCATTTAGTCCGGCCACCCGATGCATCAATCTAGGACAATAAAAAGGCTATCTTGAGAATAATGGCGACGCTGCGGCGGCCATTTTTCATTTAGCCGTCACTATACTATACGACGCTTCATCAGCTCATCGTAGTTTTTTAATTTGATTTTTTATTCATTTTGCAGAGTGTCGCGATTGTAGTTTTCGTTTATTTTTTATTGCTACGTGGGCTTTTTCAACTATTGTGGTCATTTAAGGGACATAAAAACGATAAAAAGAACATTCGAATTGGATGAATTCCGTTCATACTAATCTAATTCCAATATTTAATCCCAAACAAAGCAACCTGAAGCATGGCAACTAAATATTGGATAAATTACTTTTTGTTTTTGTTACATATAATTTCATGTACGCAAATATTTGTAGTGAAAGGGGAACCAAACTCAAAATATCTTTATGCAAAAAATCTTTTACAGATACCTTTGAATCGTTAATTGTTATTATTTTTTTTATGACTACCACCGCTTGGGAAAACATTGGCTCTGAAAAGAACCAGCAAAAAACTATATAGTTAATCTTCTAAACTTTTGAATGAACTTAGAATATTAAGTCACGAAAACATTTCTTTTATGTCAGTTCCTCAAGCACTATTATACGATGTTTTTGCTAAACTTTCTGTACGAATTGTCAGTCGGAGCCAAGTGTTAATAACCCTGCAGTCCGATGAAAAAATAATCGAGATCCGGTTGAAAAAATATCCGGCTTTGTCGCTACTCCAGCGGACTTTTGACTCGAAAGTGTTTAAAGGAAATTGAAGAAAAATTCAGCTATTACAGTACGTTGTTAAAATCCTAGACAGCTTGGCGAAGTTGATTGTGGTTGCGGCATTATATGAGATCTTGGATAGGACTTGACTAGATTTTAGCTCCTCTCACATAGATATTTGTTAGTTATATAACTAGGTATATACCTATAAGCGTAGTTGTTAACATTGGCTTTGAAGAAAATATACTTTTGCCTGCCAATCTGGAGGATGCAGGTTTAAATTTCACCACGTACCAGTGTATTTTCTTTTTCTTCATCTTTTTGTGGATAATTGATTTACAGATTGTTTGGGCAGGGAACTTTTGTATTTTTTTTATGTACAAACTGTACAGGACGGTGAAGACGCACACCTGATGGTAAGTGATATGCCTGACCATGACAGAGTGGCATTGATGACCAACAACTGATGGACAGATTATTCTGCATCGCCCGACACCCGTGACAACAGATGCTAGGTCTTTTATACCCGGTAATTTCACTAGTTACAGTGCCCGAAACATAGAAGTGCAAAATACTCGTATTTCACGGTACGATATCTGGCACTGCGGTGGTACCTATCTAAACGACTCAGTTCCGAGTCTACTAGTAGTGTGAGTAGGTGTTGCGGTTGAGAGATCGGCTGCAACACCAAGGGTTCCGGGTTCGATCCCCGGGCAGTACAAACATTTATGTGCATGAACATGTCTGTTTGTAATGGTCTGGGTGTTTTTCTAGGTATAATATGTATGTATTTACAAAAAAAAGTACATAAGTATGTTTATCCATTGTTTAGTACCCATAATACAGGCTTCACGCTTAACTTGGGGCTAGATGGCGCCGTGTGAATGTCAGTGGATATTTATTTATTTAATCATAACTGTAATCGCAAGTTAACTAGACCGGTGATCGAACGAGGTGTGACGTGGAGGCAACTTCTGCTGGTTGTGTAACACAACTTCAATATGGAAGACGCGACGTGATGAGAATCCCTAGAGGAGCAATATCGCGTGTCGCTTTTCCAATATAAATATAGCATGAAAGTTTTTTAATAAACTCGTTAAAGCCAATATTTTGCTTAATTGATGCTCGAATAGGAATGTTAAAAAACTACCACCTAAGAGAAAAATGTCTAAAGTAAAAGAAGCCTATGTTTTTCTTTATTACATAAGCTACCTGCCAAAAAAGCCCCGTCCGAATCCATCCAGCCGTTTCACAGATTAGCCGGAACAAACAGACAGACAGAAAACAATTTTGATAAGTGATATTTTTGGCATATGTACCGTATTTGAATGATATATGCATCATCATACGCATAAAAAAAATATGTTAATATGTTGGCGATTTTCAGGATTGTCTGGACGCACAGGGTATGCACTGCTTATTTGCATATATGGAGTGCACGCTACTGGCTGAAGGTATGCTAATAGGTCTTAGATCGAATGTATGCTAATAGGTGTCCGGTATATAAACTTAAAACAGTGTAAAAAATAACTTCGAACTTTAAACGCTCGTTTATGTAATAAAATGCAAGCCGCCAAAAGTTAAACACAGTATATAAACAAAAAATGACCTCGAACTTTAAACATTCGTTTATGTAATATGCAAGCCTCCATAAGTTTAAGACAGTGTTTCACAAAACAACCTGTGAAGAACACGATTTGAGAACATGCAATCTCGAAGTACCTTTTCAAATTGGCAGGCGGTATTTTACAGCGCACGCGATCGAAAGTTTGATTAGGGAAATGGTACTTAAAGCGTGAACTTTGTATGGAGTTTTGGTAAGGCGAGGAAAAGAAGCACAAACTATTTAGGTGTTATATATAACACTAGGTGGTAGAGTCGATGCTGAGTCATCTAGGTAGGCACCACCGCAGTGGTAACTAAAGGTCGTCCCCCTGAAAATCAGGTATCCGATCCATAGGACTTTTTATCCGGCCGGCTCTCCGACTATGAGGGCACTGTAGCTAGGTAAATTACCGGTAAGGTAAGGCACAGGGCGGGATTGCCGGAGAATAATGAATTTACAGCGAATGTTTTTTTCCAAAACTGCTCTGTCATGGTTAGACGTGTCACTTACCATCAGGGCAGTGAACTGATATGATTTTTTGAGAGATGGCTTCGTCACTAGAGGGCTTGATTGTAGAACCCTGGATTCTGCTAATACCTGCGTGATCTTTGCGTTTAGTTTCGCCGAGAGAAAGAAATTATCGGAGGCCATAAAACCCACTTTCCTCGATTTCCTCTCTTTTTAAAGTTCGTCAACGTAGTAAGGAGCGTCGGTGGCTCGATGGTGTGGACTGTTAAGTACCTTCCGATCGGGAAGGCGCGGGTACAAATCGCGCCACGTACCAATGTGTTTTCGAATTTTCGAAATTATATGTACGCTATCCCACGCTTTCACGGTGAAGGAAAACATCGTGAACCTGCGCTCACCTGCGAAGAGTTTCAAAGGTTGTCCGTGAAGTCGGCCAATCTGCACTGGACCCGCGTGGACGACTAAGGCCTATACACCCTTTACGGGTAGGCTCGTGTTCCTCCGTCGAGACGTCTAATGAGCTGATAATGATGATGATAAAGGCAGTTATGGCTACGATTAGACTAGGTATGACTCAGTACCGAGTCTACCACCTAGTGAACCTATGTCATAAAAACATTAACTAATACCGGGAAGTCTTGTTTCTTTAAACGCTATCCACGCACATTGTTTTTGTCAAGCAAGCATACTGTTTGGCACTAGGGTTTCTCTTCGAGAATTCTCGAACCGAGAATTCCCGGGAAATTTTGCCTTACTCGAGACGAGAAAAAAGTGGTCGAGAAATCGAGAAATTCAGTCAAGAATTTAAAAACTTGATAACGCGCTTGCGCTCCCGCGCGGCTCTGCCACGCGTCGTCCGAAATTAAATGAAATAATTGTCCTATTAGAGGAGGGCACCGAAATTTGATATTTCACACGGTCGTTGTAATTATTGAGATTTGAGTTCCTCTCAGGAAGACCCAGCTAATTACGTTTCTGAAAAACGTTTCCAATACGTTATACGACGTAGACGCGTCCAGACTCGTTCACGTACGTCCGAGTCTGAACTCTCACGCGGTGTGTGAGTGATCGACAGTGCCCCTCCCCCATATTGTTCGTTCGTAGCTTCATACATGCCGTTTGGAATTCGGCGGCGGAGTGTGTGTTGCGTCGCATAGACGTCAGAAAACGAGCAACTCGAGCAAGCCATATCTTTTGAGCTGAAACTAAAACAGGCTATTGAAATGGCAGCCACAGGATCTACGAGCAATATTGAAACTGTTTTAACGAAAACCTTGATTAGAAAAGAGTTCCAGTTATATGGTCAACTTGTATAAAGCTGTTATGTCAGTAAAGCCTACGTCGACAGAGAATAAACGGGTTTTCTCCTTGTCTGGAGAAAACTTTGTGACAAAAATACGAAACCGATTGTCAGATGATGCTATAAATGCCCTCGTATTTTTAAAGGCTTATTTTCTTAATAATAACGTGACATAGTGGGCTAGCTTTTGAAGCAGTTTCCGCTTTAAATTGTGATTGTAATTGGTCTTAAGATTTTTAATTATTTATTAGATTTTTATGTTTACTTACGTAAAGAAAAGACTGTCCATTTATAACAAATATTGAAAGTTGATACAAAGACTAAACTAGGGAACATGTACCTTACTGTTACTCGTAATTATTTAACTACTCTGATTGTTATTTTTTATAAGTAATTAAACTGTCGTTTTATGCTACGTAATTGAAAAGTTTGTAGTACAGACTGAGACTAAAATAAATTATTTATTATGTAAGGTACTAAGTTTCATTGTGGTGCCATGATGACATTGTTTTTAGAAGATATTTTATTTTACAAACAATTATACTAAATAGTCTTTTTCTTTGAAAGAAAAAGACTATTTAGTATAATTGTTTGTAGAAACTAGAAATATTGATAAGAAGATCTCGCTAGAGTTTATTCCGCTTAATTAAAGTTTACTATAGTTAAGTTAAACTCACATGAAACTAAAAATAAACGTTGATCATTGATAAATGTTGAATATTGCATAAAAAGTATAGTTTTATTGTTAAATCACACATATTATTGAGAATTTCCATATTTCTCGACAACCCGAGAATTTCCGGGAAATAGTGGTCGAGAATTCTCGTGCTCCGAGAAATAAAAAAGGTCGAGAAATGAGAAACCCTATTTGGCACGCTCTGTTTAGGATTTGGTATATTTTAGGACGAAGTTGGAACCTTAAAAGATCTCTTTATTATTTGTATAGCTTGGTAGTGATTATTATTCAATCACGTCCCTCATTGCGAGAAGCCCCGCAGCTTAGGGTTGTTGTTGAAAAATAGTCAGATGAGTTGGGGGTCGCGCGGCGAAACGGAAAATTGAAAAATGCTCGCACGGCAAAATATGGGCCAAGAGCGGCTCGGGTGCCCCGTGATTGATATGGCTGCCGGGTTTTTTTATGTCGTGAAACAAAATACGGGCAATTTATCTTTTGTCATGGTAAAGCTGAAAGTCGTGTGACATAGTACAGTGGATAAAGGCACATTTAGAATAACTACGTGAGAGAGTCCGTGTATAAACGTGACTCGCTTGGGAGAATCTGTAAAATGGTAACGAAGGGTTCTGTAGATTAATGTCATATTTTTTGTTTTTACTATCTTTTTTGCAGTGCCCTTGCAAATTGTCCCGTGATTAACGTATCTACGGCTTTATTTATTTTACACCAATGTAATACCATGTGATTAGTAATTAAATAAATAAATATAACCCTGATTACGTCTGCCTAATTAGGGTTTTATTTATTTATATATGATCATTTGATTAGATGTTCATGTCAGAATATACAAGGTGTTTTTTTTGCATTTAACTTAGATTTATATTAGACATTACATTTTTCAATGAAATGTTGCCATTTAAAACTGCACTTTTAAATGTATGAATGAACATATAAAACATACAAACTTATTTACCGTTTCACACAATAACATATGACACAATCACATTACACACTGAAAATTACACGACAATTACTTACCTATTCTATGACCTTTATAAGTCTTTTCGTAATAACTTTAAAAATTAACACCTTGAAAATCACGTTTAGTTTTTTAGCCTTTTTAACATCGTTTTGTAATAGGAGTGGCCTGGTGATCCGTAATACAGGCCCTGGAACCTACACGGGCACCAGTCCTCCACGAATTACTTAAGTCACCCAACATTCTGTTGTTGTATAATTTGATCATGTCGTTTGTGGTGAGAAAAGAATTTATATATTATTTATTCCATATTCCAGTTTGTGAGATACACTGTTATTGCGGTGGACCAACTTAGAGGACTCAGTATCAATCAAGGCTTACATCTAGTAAGGGTTTTTGATGAGATATTATTTCAATAATCCGACGCTCTTACGGTGAAGGAAAACATCGTAAGGAAACCTTCATGCACGCCTGCGAAGAGATTCGAAGGTTGTGTGTGAAGTCGTCCAATCCGCACTGGGCCCGCGTGGACGACTAAGGCCTAATCACCCTATACGGGTAGGCTCGTGCCCCTCGGTGGGGACGTTTAATGAGCTGTATGATGATGATGATTATTTCCATATAAGCGTCTTTATGAAGTATATTAAGTGTTTTTTTCCACAAACAAAGCTAACTACATCTATTAAGTGCTTCATCAAATAAGATTACATCGTAGACATTTTCTATAATCAGTTCCAAAATGATAAATAGACCGTACCTCAACACGCACTGGGAAATTACATTTGTCACGTCAAGATTAATGAGTGCGGGCAATTTATTATGATGATGGATAGGAATTACCGCACCCTGGAACACACTGGTCATTCAGGAACTTAGAGGGTGATGTATCTAAAGGCATCTAACGTTTACTGAAGCTAGTGAGTATAATCATTATCATCAGCCTCATATGTTCTTTGCTGAACAAAGGCCTCTTTAATGATTTTCACGCGGACTCTGTAGCACTTCACATCCATCTGTTACCCATATTCTGTATATATGAAGGTAGATACGACTGTAGTGTATGTAGAGAACCTTCCATTTGCCCGCCATCCGTGCCTCAAAAACGAACCGCCGAAGAGAGTACAGTTTGTACTCTATTGTTTAGGTAAATGTACGCGCATTCGAAATACAAGTATGTGTGCTGTCACTGCATTCGGAACACTTTTTTCGATTGTTTTGTGAGCATATCACGAATCCATACTTTTTTACATCATTGCTGTTACCCGCCACCTTTACCAGGTCATCCGTCCAACTGTTTGGGGGTCGGCCTATACTTCGTTTTTCGCGAGGATAATAAACAAAATAAAATACAATAAAACTCGACATTGTTTTGCCATTAGCTGGTGGCAATCATTTTGGCAGCATTACGCACACTTGTAAACTACAGCATGTTCAAAATAAATATGACCTTTCTTTCTTCAACCATTTTTTTCTATATTTTCATCAACAAGAAAGGGCTGACCTCTTCTATTGAGTTCAATACGCCTGTGTCCGAAAGCACTCTTCCTAACACGCAATTCCATATCTTAGGCAAGAGAGATCAAAGAAATATGAAAATAAATGTGAACAAATATTAATGTTATATGATTATAACACGAGTAATTGTACTGTTACTCAATAGTAAAACGACGTTTCTTTATAACACCAAACTTTGAAATCACATAAGGATCAATTTGGAGTTTACGAAATGGGAAGTTTACCAAATGGGAAGTAGCCGATCAATATCATCTATAGATTTAAAAAAGAACAGGTTTTTACACTAATAACATATATTTTTTTCCATGTAAAACGAAAATGCAGAATTACAAACAATCTTACAAAAAAAATTAAAAAAATAAACACTAGAACTACGCGCGCCACTTATGCAATATTTGATGTCAGTTCGTGGAAATAAAATTGTAACGAGATGCGACTACCGCAACACGCCAAGAGTACCGGCGATCATAGATTAAGGCACTTAACAGAAGGTATACATGTTTATATTATTCATCATTTGCCGTCCCATAAGGCAAAAGCCTTTTCACCGCCACAGCATATGCGAATTATGAGGTGGTTACCAAACCGAACAAAATGAGTTCTTCTTCTTAGCGTGTCGAATTTAGAATGTAAGTAATATGATTTGCATTGACTGTTTATTTATTGAAATATGAAAATCCGGGCTCAGGTGGCATTGTTGCACTGAATACCGATTAGTTAAATGTGCTCTCGTAATAACATTGTGATGCGTGGCTGTGAGAGGTGAAGACCATCAGCGGCCAAAAACAGTTGTTTTTTAGAAAATAAAACTAAGAATTCCTTGTGTGCCACAGATGACTAGTCATTTGCGATTACGACTAGGAGGCTTTCTGCTTTACTACTTAATATTTCATCAAAAATACCCAAAGAATTCTGTTTAAACCAAACTTGATCAAGTAGGAGGCTTTTTGCTTTACTACATATATAATATTTCCTAAAAAATACTTAAGGAATTCTGATTAAACCAAATTTAAATTTCAACTAACAAATTCAGACAATTAATTTTTATTGGCCATTTTATTGAACGATTTTGAATTAGGCACATCCTGAGTCCTCTTCTATCTGTAAATGCATTATCTATTGCGAAATTCCTCGAGGTTAAGAGAGGTATGCCTGAATTTCTCTATCCCTGCTTAGCTTAATATTGCCTTGAACCAGATACGCTATATTATATCATACTCGACACAAGGCGTTAAACGCTGCATTAGAAATGGAATACTCTAGACGTAACCATGGTGGCGAAATTCCTATTGTCTTAGGAAGTCCTTGTATTTTGATGTATGGAACTATTTTAATGGATAAATAAATTTTTTATACGTATATCCATGCATTGAGTAATTTTATTGACCCGACTCATTGCCACCGCAACTTGCTGCTCTGAGCATTCCGGTAACTTTAGTCCTCTTATGGACAACACCATTTCTCCTTATGGGAGATCACAAGCATAACTCGCACTGCCCGTTTAGTGACGATGAACTTGTGAACCAATCCCGCAGTCAGTGTACATGTGCCATGTGCCAACTGCATGTGTTACTCTGCATTTTTTTAATGTTAATAAATGAACACGGCGGTCAGGAGGCTCATCTGATGGTAAGTGATACGCCTGGTCATGACAGAGCGGCATTGAAGGAGACCAACAACTGATACCAGGCGCAGGGCGAGGGCATTGACTGAGCTTGATGACTACCTACTACGTATATTATTAATTTGCAACACTGCATCTGTCATGGTCAGGCTTATCACTTACCATCAGGTGAGCGAACCGTTTGATCCGTTCACTCAATGACATATTGATGAGCTCTTCGGTGAGACTATCCTCATGCCGGGAGTAGCAAACACTGCGTTACCGTGCTTCGGATGGCAAGTCTCGGCAATGAGCGTATGACCAGGAATGTGTGGTCGGCTCTGCGTCTCGTCTCGATGAGTTTCTTGGACACAAAAGACATCACAAAGTGTCGTACGGCAAAGTTCAGCAAGAATAACTGACTTAGCCTCTGAGAAACCTTCGATGTTGATCGAGACTACGCGCAGAGCCCGTTCCAAAGCTGGTGTGGTAGTTTTAGTTTTTGGCATCGTGGTGAAAGGATTTATTAGACTTCCAGAATACGGAGGCAGTTTGCTTGATGTTTGTGTACGTAAACACAGAGCCTTTAGGGAGTTCTCAAGGGAGCTGCGAATGGTGCTAATAGTCCGGCGCTACAAGGAAACAGCATTACTGGAATTGTAGTTGTCACTACTGAGTAATGAAATTTGAACCTGTAAAAGAGATGAAAATATTTTTTTTTATGTTATCATGGCGACTGACTAGAACTATTTTTTTTCACACTCAAATTTTATTTATATCATCCTCAGCTCATTAAACGTCCCCACAGGTGCACGAGCCTACCCGTATAGGGTGATTAGACCTTAGTCGTCCACGCGGGCCCAGTGCGGATTGGACGACTTCACACACAACTTCTTCGAATCTCTTCGCAGGCGTGCATGAAGGTTTCCTCACGATGTTTTCCTTCACCGTAAGAGCGTCGGATAACTATATATAAAATATATAAAGATGTTTTCTTCCTTATTGCAATCTTCCTTATAATTAACCCTACCTTATAAAATGGATTGAGTACCTTTGGCAAATAATTGTTGGACAACTGTTTATTGTGTGTCTAAGCTCTATGCTTGGATCACTTCACCACGGACTGAGGCAGTCACTCAATTTTAATTTTTTGAAGGTTTGTCTATATTCCCTAGTCATGCATCAACATCGCCGCTCCGAGGCGGATAATTCATCATCAGCTCATTAAACGTCCCCACCGAGGAGCACGAGCCTACCCGTATAGGGTGATTAGGCCTTAGTCGTCCACGCGGGCCCAGTGCGGATTGGACGACTTCACACACAACCTCCGAATCTCTTCGCAGGCGTGCATGAAGGTTTCCTCACGATGTTTTCCTTCACCGTAAGAGCGTCGGATAACTATATATAAATATGTTTTCTTCCTTATTGCAATCTTCCTTATAATTAACCCTACCTTATAAAATGGATTGAGTACCTTTGGCAAATAATTGTTGGACAATTGTTTATTGTGTGTCTAAGCTCTATGCTTGGATCACTTCACCACGGATTGAGGCAATCACTCAATTTTAATTTTGTGAAGGTTTGTATATATTCCCTAGTCAGTCATCAACATCGCCGCACCGAGGCGGATAATTAAATTAAGAGAAACATTTCTGTTTTGCTTAAATAAGGGAAATATATATTACATTAATTACTTATGAATCAGGATATTTAGGATTTCTTTTGTGTATATAATCAGACGACCCATCTGGTGTAATGGTTGAGAAGTCGGCTATGAAACCAAGGGTTCGATCCACGGGCATTACACACATTTGTGTGCATGAACAATTGAGCATGTTTGTAATGGTCTGGGTATTTTCTATGTATAATATGTATGTATTAAAAAAAATTATAGACTTATATACATTTTTTTTGTAAATAAAAACATACTAATTTTTATCCGTTGTTAAGTACCCATAATACAGGCTTCACGCTTAACTTAGATGGCGCTGTGTGTAGGTACTTTTTTTTTTTTTTTTTCGAACTGACTACTGCTGTTGGCCGCAGATGGCCTTTACAGCTTCACCGGGCAAGTGGCGAGCGCAGATGGCTCTCAGCCTTAATAGCTGTGTGTAGGTACGTCAGTAGATACTCGTATTTATTTATATAAGGCCGCGTATCAGTTTATATCTGTTTTCAACTCTTATGTTTAATTTATGAGATCTAATAATGACTGATATCGATAATATTTAAACTAAAATGATTTTATGGATTCACATGCTAAACATGAAATTTATGTCATAAGTGTAAAACAATGTCATAAAATACTTCCATATTTCCATAATAATGAGCGTAAAATTAAAGGAACTCTAATATTTTATGTTTTCTATTATTACTGTATCAGTAACATAGTCGGTGGTTCACAAGTTCAAAGTCGCTCAACGCGCAAAGGAGCGAGCTATGTTTGGAGTCTCTCTTAGGGATAAGATTAGAAATGATTTAATCCGTAAAGTTACCGACATAGCCCGCCGGATCAGCAAGTTGAAGTGGGCTGGTCACGTATGTCGCACAACCGATGGCCGTTGGAGCAGACGAGTGCTGGAGTGGAGACCGCGTGTTGGCAAGCGTAGCGTAGGACGCCCTCCGGCCCGATGGACCGACGACTTCTGAAAGGTCGCTGGTGGAGGCTATTGAGGGAAGCGGAGGACCGGGATGTCTGGCGCAAAATGGGAGACCTATGTCCAGCAGTGGACTGAGACAGATTGAATAGAGAATAGAGAGCGTAAAATTAAAGGAACCCAAACATTTTATATGTTTACTATTATTACTGTATCAGTAACATAGTCGCCATCATTAAACCCACGTAAAAGGGAATATTACAATTGCATACTGCACATTTTTCTGATAACTTTGTAGGAAAACAAACATATATGTTGGTGTTTTATAGAAGCTTTAGAAAGCTTTCTAATCTAATCAGACACTATTTAATATGCATGCGCATATTAGCAAAGTAAGCGAATAAAATAAATAGAAACAAAAGTACCTACAAAGGTCTTAATGTACTTTCGTTAAATTAAATATGAAATATTAATATTTGTATATTAACATTATTAGCCAGTTAAATGGGAGCATTAAAAGCGGACATATCTTGCCGGACCAGACTTTGAAAGTGGTAGTGCACCAACGATGATCTTTGCTTAATTGACAGGCGTCACGCTTAACTTGGGGCTAGATGGCGCTGTGTGAATGTCAGTGGATATTTATTTATTATTTATTTAAATTGAGTTAGAAAGGGATGGCGCTATTTATCGTATAGAGCGCTATCCCTTTTTAACTAAACTCAAATTAAGATCAACGCTTGAGTCTCTGAATAAATGACAAATTGTTACACTATAAATGCTAGATCTGTATTTATTAATGTCATTTGTGGAAAGAAAATTAATGAACTTTTTATTTTTTTTTATATTTATTAGTAAATGGATTTTGATGATAGATAACCGATTGGATTGAGTAGAAAGAAATTATTTTTCTTTGGTGTTAAAAAACCTTTAGGCTGTTCCTCGATAGACATGATCCATTTTCATCTTCATTTTTGCTTGACATCTGGTGCGATGGCGGCCAAATTTCTAATCTATATATTACTAGTAAATCATCTATTTTTTTCGGCTGAGTTGAGTTATATTGTAAATGTCTGAAATAGCAAGAAGGTAAAGGTATAGGGAAACGTGATTTTGTTCCCTTAAGGACCTGACTTCGCCACAAGGCGAAAGACCTGTCCAATTAAATCCACTGCTTTACTGAGGAATTTTCAGGGCAAAGTACAAAGATATTACATTTTTCCGGTAAAGCAGGTGATGGGGTGTGGTGCGACTGTACGAGTAAGAGTGGTAGAAAAAGTCGTCAATGAGCCTAAAAGGACCGCTGGAGGACACAGACCTTCCCAAACAACACTCCGAAATGGGTAAATTCGGCAGTAACCCACCACGACTTTAGCGATATATATATGACACATAAGGGGGCCCGGATTTCTGTCATACAGGGTTTCCTAGTACGGGGTCCGTCCTCTCACTTTGGCTGTTGAACTTACATAGAATTAAGCAATATACTAACTAATAATTGTAAAAAGTCATTGTGAATGGAAAAAATAAAAAAATATTATTATTATATGAATACACCCTTTATTCATCCTACGCCGTTCAGTTAACTTCAACAGCCCTTGTTGGATTCTTGTTTTATATTAATTGTTAGCTTTTTGTAATGTCACTGTTATTTTCTTGTTTCTCAAAATTCATTATATTAATTGGTTATTATTATTTCATTTCACAGAAATATACTCGTTTAAAGATCAATATTATTCTTTTTTTTTACGTAATTTATATACATTAAGAGCGTCGGTGGCTCAGTGGTGTGGACTGTCGCCTTCCTACCGGGAGGGCTGAGGTTCAAATCCCGACACGTACCAATGTATTTTCGAATTTTCGAAAATATATGTACGTTATCCGAGGCTCTTACGGTGAAGGAAAACATCGTGAGGAAACCTTCATGCACGCCTGCGAAGAGATTCGAAGGTTGTGTGTGAAGTCGTCCAATCCGCACTGGGCCCGCGTGGACGACTAAGGCCTAATCACCCTATACGGGTAGGCTCGTGCCCCTCGGTGGGGACGTTCAATGAGCTGATGATGATGAAGGCAATGGCTGAAAATCAGTGCTTCACTCTTTGAGTGTATGTTACACTGAGCTATTGCCCTTTTGCACTGCTGCGGCATGCATGTGTAGTTTGGAATAAATGCTCAATATATTAATAATGTTTTGTGTATATCGGTATTGTTGTGTGTTGATTTGTTAATTAGATGTTTTTTGTTATGATAACGAAGCATGTATGCCTATTAGTGCAAATAAATGATTTATCTATCTATCTATCTATTACATTTCCTGTAACGTATAGAAAATTGGTTAATAAACTTATTTGTACGATTTCTTAAAATCAATGTATACGTACAAGAAACATTGTATGGTGTGGGTGGCTGCTTTCACTAGTTTCTTATTGAATAAACTTACTCTCTTCATATAAATCAGTGTCCATGATATAAATAATCTATAACCGCCTACACAAACACCCCACCCCAATAATCGTTATTCTCGGATACAAACCGAAAAATATTGACTCGGGGACGCACGGTCGCTATAATAACATATCGCTCGCCACTATGTACTGATTTGGCGAAGTACACTGAGTTATAGGATTGACCTATTTGCCTGTACCCACCAGTGTTGCCATCTGAGTTTTAGAAAAAGAGCTTTTTGCGATGTCGAAAAGGGCTAGAAAGGGCTAGATTGAGCGTCAAAAGATTTTCTGTCCTAGAGATGCTGAACCTCAGCCCTCCCGAAGGCGACAGTCCACACCACTGAGCCACCGACGTTCACGCAATATATGTACGTTATCCGACGCTCTTACGGTGAAGGAAAACATCGTGAGGAAACCTTCATGCACGCCTGCGAAGAGATTCGAAGGTTGTGTGTGAAGTCGTCCAATCCGCACTGGGCCCGCGTGGACGACTAAGGCCTAATCACCCTTTACGGTTAGGCTCGTGCTCGGTGGGGACGTTTAATGAGCTGATGATGATGATGATGAGATGCTGAAATAATCATGTCATGAAGGCGTTTTTTTTTATTTTTTGCTCATCTAAAAGGTCATCATGACCAATGAAAAAGCAAAAAAGTACTTGTTAACATGTCGAAAACTTCATATTTGCTAATATTTTCAAGACAGTGTAAAAGAGCTAGATTGTTCTTTTCGGGCTAAATCTATCGATCTAGCTACAAAAGGGCTAAGGCAACACTGGTACCCACGGTGATGTCAATAAAATTATATGTACTCAGATATACACAGTACCCTAAATATGCCGTTTTCTAACCAAAATGCGGCTAACCGACTAAACACTGAGGTGGTTGGTATATCCAATTGAACGCCAAGAATTCAGACACAATAAAATATTTATTGTTCATGACAGTTTAAGGCGTCTAGGCGTCGGGGGCTCATTGATATGGACTGTTACCTTCCGATCTGGAGGGTGCAGGTTCAAATCCTGCCACGTACCAATGTGTTTTCGAATTTTCTAATGTTATGTGTATGTTTATCCGACGCTCTTAAGGTTAAAGAAAACATCGCGAGGAAACCTGCGCACGCCCAAGATTAAATTCGATGGTTGTACGTGAAGTCGCCAATCTGCACTGGGCCGCGTGGACGACTAAGGTCTATACACCCCTTACGGGTAGACTCATGCCCCTCGGTGGGGACATATAATGAGCTGATGATGAAGGCGTCTACCGAGTTAAAAGGGTTATAGCAAAGACCTGAGGAAGACCACGTATTAATTCTTCTACGTAATACCCTGCCTACCTCAATCTACATTAATTAAATATCAAATTCTGAGATATATAGTCATGAGCGATACAACCTGGCATCCTTAAAAAAATAGCGTATTTCCTTTTAAAAGGCCGGCAACGCATTGCTGTGCCCTCTGGTATTGCAAATGTACACGCAGTGTTGCCACTTCAGATTTAGAAAAAGGGCTATTTGAGAAGCTAAAAAGAGCTAGATAGGGCTAGATTAAGCATCAAAAGATTATCTGTTCTAAAAATGCTGAAATATTCATTTCATGTAGCCGTTTCTTTTTTGGAGCGTCTAAATAAAACGTCATCATGACCGATGAAAAAGCAAAAAAGTACTTGTTTGCATGTCGAATCTTCATAATTTGGTAATATTTTCAAGACAGTGAAAAAGAGCTAGATTGCTCTTTTCGGGCTAGATCTAGCTACAAAAGGGCTAAGGTGGCAACACTGTGTACACGGGCGGCGGTGTCATTTACCATCAGATGAGCCGTTTGCTCGTTTGCCCTGTCTCGGTAGCCGCAAGGTCACCGAAACCTTAAAGAATAATAATAATAAAATTTATTACGCAATGTTAACCGGTAAATTAAAAAATACTTAAGATATATAAGTACAACGAGTGAGCGTCGGTGGCTCAGTGGTGTGGACTGTCGCCTTCCTACCGGGAGGGCTGAGGTTCAAATCCCGACACGTACCAATGTATTTTCGAATTTTCGAAAATATATGTACGTTATCCGACGCTCTTACGGTGAAGGAAAACATCGTGAGGAAACCTTCATGCACGCCTGCGAAGAGATTCGAAGGTTGTGTGTGAAGTCGTCCAATCCGCACTGGGCCCGCGTGGACGACTAAGGCCTAATCACCCTATACGGGTAGGCTCGTGCCCCTCGGTGGGGACGTTTAATGAGCTGATGATGATGATGATGATATATAAGTACAACGCACTAACATAGTTCGCCAGATTAGTAAGATAAACTGGCCGGTCACATGTCGCAGAACTTCGAGCGCAGAACCGATTGATGTTGAAACAAACGAGTTCTGGATTAAAGACTGTGTCACAAGTTTAAAGTCACTTCAATGTTTTTGTAAGTAAACAATAGTTTCCGACATAGCTCGTTGGATCAGCTCGTTGAAGTAGCAGAGAGCTGGTCACGTATATTGCAGAATCGATGGCCGTTAGAGCAGACAAGTTGTGGAGTGAAGACCGCGTAGCAAGCGCAGAGCTGTAGAACTCTCACCAGCCCAATGGGCTGACAAATCGTATTGTAGAGGAGAGAGATATCTCCCTTAAACAGTCTACTGCTGGATATTCATCTCCCCCATTCTGTGCGAGATATCTCGGCCCTCCGGTTTTCTCCTCCAACCTCTACCAGCGACCTTTCGCAAGTCGCCGCAGTGATAGGCGTCAAAATATTTTTCAAACTCAAAATATCTTTATTGAAATAAATCTTTTACAGATACTTTTAAATCGTCAATGGTTATTTTTTATTTTTATGACTCTACTACTGGTTCGGTGTATTTTAAGTCAAAAATAGAAATAAGTGTCGTCAAGCGCGTAACTTTTAAGCTCATCGTTTTTATACGGCATCAAATTTCATTTACTGAGCCGCCGTAGATCTAATCTTCTAGAGTGAATCAAAGCTTATCTCGTACGTCAATAGAGGCTACACCTCTGGGCGATGCAGCCTCCGAGACGGGGTCACTGACACGACCTCTCTGTGACATTAGATAGGTGAACAACCCTAAAGTTGTTTTTGGGAACCGTTTTCAATAGCTTAAGGACTTGTACGACGATAGGACGATAATGTTTATTGATGTTATAATACTATGTACTACTGTATGAAACTAAAGTTGTTAGTATATATGAAGTAAAGTTTTTTTCATTGTATTCAATAAAAGCATGTTTTCATACTATTTCTTTATGGAAATAGCAATTTTATCACACCTCTTTCAATCTCAAAACTCAAACTCAAAATATCTTAATTCAATTAAATCTTGTACGGATACTTTTTAATCGTCAATTGTTATTATTATATTTTCATGACTCTACCCACCGGTTCGGAATAAGTAGGATCTTCGAGAAGAGCTCAATATATATTGTTATTTCGATTCTCAACAAAATGGCGCTCGGATTAAATTCACGTAAGCCTGATATCTGTACAGAAAACACAGAAAAGCAAAATGTTTGAGTGAATACATGTCAATAGTAACAAAGGCGTCTCGCTAAGTCTATGAGGATAGATCAATACAGGCTTAAAGTTAACTAAAGTAAGAAACAGTATAAAGGTTGTCTGTTTGGGTACTTCAATACTTTATTTATTGTAAGGCATGTATGTATGTATCTATGCGTATACTCATATGGGTATGTATATACATTTATTTACGTATGCGACACAGAAATTATGTATTATTTTATTTACATATGTATATTTTAAATAGCTTTTGGACATGACGTCCTTCAAAAAAAGAGCGTAAACGCTTTCAAAGGGCTGGCAACGCATTAACCTCCTGTAAATGTTCATGGGCGGCGGTTTTTTTTTTGGAATGACTACTGCTGTTGGTCGCAGATGGCCTTTACAGGTTCACCGGGCAAGTGGCGAGCGCAGATGGCTCTCAGCCTTAAACATTTACACAACGAGCCTCAGGGCGTCCCCGAACGGGACTCGGACCTCGGCTTAGGGCGTTGCGGGGGGGGGGGGGCTTGGTAGCCTAACATATGTATGGGCGGCGGTGTCACCACCACATGGACTAACGTAATTAAGTGCTCTTTTCTATTGGTTTTTTCGAAGGTTGTGTGTGAAGTCGTCCAATCCGCACTGGACTGCGGCTGGACGACTAAGGCCAAATCAACCTATACGGGTAGGCTCGTGCCCCTCGGTGGGGACGTTTAATGAGCTGATGATGATGAAGTGACCATTTGGGGTTCTGTTACTATACCTCTCAGTAACTTGACGCCATCATTCATTTCAAATTGCAAAAAATGATCTCATTGGACCACTGTTCGTTTTTTTTCACTAGGTTCTTTTTACAATAAATATTATTATTACAAACAAAAAATGCCAAACATGTTACTCCAGACTCATTCGAATGTCAATCTACAAGCGTCAAATCAATTACATTCAAAATTCGCTTCATTATTTCCCAGCCAAGTAGCACTTAGCTTAATGCTTAGAGTTCCCCAGGGATGGCTCTGCAGGAAATTAAATATTACACGAGGAAAGATTTGTAATTACATTTAATGGGAAGGAATAGGTTGCTTGAGCCGCTGAACAAAAAAAAGTTTTTTGCTATATATTTTTGTATTTTTCAACTTTCTTAATCATACATACTTTGAAAGCTATTATAACCTCTTTATTATATTTTGCGCTAAGTGGGGGAGACCTATTTGTCTAGCGGGGGGTGCGACAGGTTGAATAGAGCATATTGAAGGAAATAAAACCACTGCATGTTGTATACCTAACTCGCTTCTCACACCAGTTGTGGTGGTAGGGGCGATGGTAATTGTATACTACATAATTTGCTGTCACCACAAATGAGAAGGGGTCATTCATCATCATTATCATCATCATCATTACAGC
This sequence comes from Leucinodes orbonalis, assembly GCA_019425675.1. Lineage (NCBI taxonomy): Eukaryota > Metazoa > Arthropoda > Insecta > Lepidoptera > Crambidae > Leucinodes > Leucinodes orbonalis. The sequence goes on from PQWD01006255.1 coordinate 65,491, forward strand.
CTAATATGTTGATGCCATTCAAGAATCTTTCCGCCGCAGCGGCCATCGGTTCTCCTCACTATGTGCACAGCTCAGTGCAACTTGAACTTGCTTATCCTTTTTTTTATTAAAAGAACTAATGAGTGTAATATAGTTAAATAAATGGGATAGAGATGCGGTCGTTAAGGAAAATATGAAATTGTGTGAAAGGATTGGAATGATTAGAGAAAATTGTGGTCTGAAAGTAGATGTAGTGTCAAAAGTAGAAAGAGGTATGTTAGTATGGTATGGACACTTGGAGCGCATGAGTGAAAGGATAGTAGCAAAGCAGGTTCATTGTGCGAATGTGGAAGGATACACGACCCAGAAGGACTTACCTTGACCAAATTGGTCAAGTCCTTAAGAAGGCTGAGGTCCCAAGCAAAAGGAATAAAAGAGCTGGTGTAAAAATATTGATGAATTTGAATGAAGCTAGGCAAGTATGTCAGGAGCGCGCAAAGTGGCGTTCCATCATCTCTTCCTACCCCTCTTGGACCAAGGCGTGACCTTTATTATTATTAAAAACGTGATAAGAACAATTGAGTGTAATATCACATCCTGTTTAGTGACATGTTCAGTAAATTAATTAGTAATTAGATATATTATTCATACAAAATAAAAACCCTAAGCTGGCATCCCTAGCGTGTTATTCACTTGACTTTGCGTTCCTTTATAAGCATCCCCGAGGTACGAGTCTTTAGTACCGAATCGCTGAAGTGGCCTTTTACGAAGTGAGACTCAGGTATTTTCGAGAATCGATTAAAACGCGAATAGCACTTAATGGTACATCGGGAAGAGCCTGTCTAGATTTTAATGTTAATGATTGGGTAGTTAGGTATTTTGTTTGGTTAGGTATTTTGTTTTCGACAAAATTTTGGGATTAATTAGGGCTGTCTGGAAATTATTGCCTAGTCACTCGAGATTCCGGAAAAGTACTAAAATGTAGTAGTTTAGTTGTGTTGTAAAAATAATCTGTTGCATGAATACATATCTACAAAAAACCTAGCACTCTTTTTGTTTCATGAAAATATTCCCGAGCTGTCCAATCAGTTGCTTTAAAAAAACGAGTCCTATAAAATAGGAGTGTTTGCACTCCTGTGTTTCGGGTTTAAGGCACTGTAGCTAGTAAAATTACCGAGTATAAGAGATCTAACATCTGTCATTTCGGTGTCGGCCGACATAAAATACTGGATAGTTTTGAAAAGCTTAGTAAAATACTATTGTCTTTATTTTGTACATATTATAATTATTTCCGGGATGGAGGGTTGAATACCTGAGATATAGCAACCCAGTTCAGGTGTCAGCCCGCCGTATTCTCTAATTTTTAATAGTACATTGTATATTTTTCTTGTAAGGTGAAAAATGACGTAATTATAAGTATCTATTGGTGTGAAATTTAATTTAAAACCTACCTGTGAGCCAAGTGCCGTTGAAAGGCGTGTAGTGATCGGTGAGGACATCTTGTAAGGTCGGTCTTCTGCCCTTCACCCTGCCACCGTCTCCTGCAGGCGTCAGCAGCGCAATACTGAAGACAATCAGCCCGAGCACCGCTGCTATCACGAGCAGAGCTATCAGGATACCACGCCAGTTCCTCTGTGTAGGCGTAGCGGCTGCCAACTCCTGTAAGAGAATATAAAATCCATGGTTATCCTGTGAAAATCATTAATCAGCTTATCATTTCTCACTCGCTGCGAGAACGACATACAAATGAATAGGTGGATTGTAATAATAACCACCGCTGTAGTTTAGTGGTCTCACCAAGGCTTATATCACTGCGTGATCCGTCAAGCTTTAAATTTATAAACTTTTCTAACTTAGGATACCTATGTAATGATAAAATTTGACTTTTTATGGTTAAACTGGCAAACGAGTAGACGGCTCATCTGATGGTAAATGACACCGTCGCCCATGTACACTTGCAATACTAGAGGGCAAAGAAATGCTTTGCCGGCCTTTTAAGTGGGAATACGCTCTCTTATTGAAGCTCATCAGGTCGTATCAGCATAAAATATTTCATTCACCAATCTTGTATGCTATATCTAACAAAAATCCCATCCCCGTTTCCATCTAGCGATAAACGGCCCATTGTGATTAATAACCGCGTTTCATGTAACGTGACGTCACTCCACCCTCTTCAGCTCGCGTGTCAGTGACGTCATTTTTGTGAAAAATAATCCGCGCCCAAGGGGTGTCGCAATTAACACTCCGCCGACACTGTGAGCGACAGATCAATTAGACGTGGTTAGGGCGTGTACAGTGTACAGTGCAAGACGATTTGCTGTGTGCAAGTATGAAAGAAAGCTTCCTATCTTATAAGAAGCTAGAATAAAAAAACACCTTTCTAAAAAAGGGTACTATTATTGACGAATATTTATGTGATAAAAATCCATGGTCTTAAACTGCTCTTCAGTATTTGTAAAATATCTGTACATTAAAATCATTGTTTAAAAAAGGCTGTACTGTTGAGTTTTCTTGGGTGCTTCTTTCGCAACAGGCCAAGACGCCGAAGTGCTTTTTTCCAAGTATCAAAATTCATTATTGTGATTTACTTTGGTATTTTAAATGTATTTTTTGTATTCTTTTTGACGTCCATAAGTGCTTTTTGTAAGCCTAATCTGAATAAATGAATTTTGACTTTGACTTTGACTAAACACATAAAAGTCCCATATTAAATCTCAATCCCTCTTTCAAAGGGTTGGAGTCAGATTAAGAAAATTATGGATAATTCCTAAATGAGTTACTAATAGTCCGCAAAAAAACGACAGTGCAAGTCTGGATTCTAGTACCGTATGGGTTTTATTCAATAAAAGCTATTTTTTCGGATTTAAACGCTTAAAACCGAATTGCTTAAGATAATATAAAAAAATATAAAATAATGTGTGTGTGTGAGCCCACCCTTATATGTGACATTCCATACGTAGATTGCTGAGTGTACGATTAATTAATTTCTATCATAAGTGTACATGGTTTTACATAGCGCGTTCGAAGGTTGTTCAAATATTTAATGATACCAGATTTATTAAACACGAAAATTGATGATAGACATTTCGGACAGGTTTCAGACATTTTGACGACCCATTTGGTGTTATGGTTGAGACATCGGCTATTACACCGAGGGTTCCGGGTTCGATCCCCGGGCAGTACAAACATTTGTGTGCGTGAACACGTCTGTAATAGTCTGGGTGTTTTCTATGTATAATATGTATTATGTACATATTCTTTTGTGTTTTCACAAAAAAATATGTATATAAGTATGTTGATCATTTGTTTAGTACTCTTACTACAAGCTCTTCGCTTAAAATGGGGCTAGATGGCGTTGTGTGAATGTCAGTGGACATTTAATTATTTATATGTACAGGTCGGAGTAACGACAATCTGGTCAGATGGAGATTTACAAGTGGTCTTGAGTCGGACTGTCTTTGAGGAGCAGCCCAAACGATGGTACAACTTCTGTCATGTCTTGCTTGCCCAAGCAGCTGCTTTCAGCAGGATTAAATGATTGCTGCAAACAACGCTGTCACCTAGCGAGCTTTTGGACTTCTATGGGTTGATATGATTTGCCATAGATACCGCTAAGAAGAAGAAGAAGCGTCGCTGGCACATTGCTATGGATTATGGTTCCTGTTGTGAGAGGAGCAGGTTCAAATCCCATTACGTACTAATCTCTTTTCAAATGTCGCAATGAGACGCACGTTGATCTAACGCTTTTACAATAGAGAACAACATCGTGATGAAATCTTCGCACACCTATGAAGAAACTTAAAGGTTGTGCGTGAAGTCAATTAATCCGCACTGGGCCCGCATGGACGCCTACGGCCTATATACCCTTATGTATAGGCAGAGGCTTGTGCCCTTTAGTGGGGACGTTGAGCTGAGATGATGACGATTAAATTTACCGAAAACATTATGAAAATGAACTACATATAACAAAAATAGATATATTTATGAAGAAAATGATACACGGGTATCCAGTTATCCAATCCTACAGCAGAAGTCGCAGGCCACCCATTGTCCCGGGAACATTGTGTGACTGCTTTTGTTAAATATAAAGCTTGCAGGGTATTCACTATGCCCTACCTATGTAAGCCTACGTTATAGTTACGCATAACTGGCGTGAAGTTTCATGCAATATGTCAACAGCCTATCGTTTTACTACAGGTATAGGTTTTTCCAGATAGAATGGCTATGAAGTGTTTGGCCCCTAACCCATCACGCGGGCCGGGTTGGTATTTATGCAATAAACTTTAAAGTGTTCAAGATAAAGACGTGTTTATATCTGAAAATATCCTTAGGGGGAAAAGACTTTAGGCCATTTTCGACGACCCATTCGGTGTAGCGGTTAAGACGTCGACTGCTGTACCGAGGGTTCCGGGTTTGATCCCCGGGCAGTACAAACATTTGTGTGCATGAACATGTTTGTTTGTAATGGTCTGGGTGTTTTCTATGTAAAATATGTATGCATTTACAAAAAAAAAAGTATGTTTATCCGTTGTTTAGTACCCATAATACAGGCTTCACGCCTAACTTGGGGCTAGATGGCGCTGTGTAAATGACAGTGGATATTTATTTATTATTTTATTTGTTTCTGAAAAGAGTGACTTATTTTCTACAGTTTTCGAGTAATCCATTGATTTCTTCAACATAGCCAAGTGAATTCCGATCACGGACGGGAAAACAAACAATGATGAACTTACAAAGAGCTGCCTTCACAAACAATGCTTGATGAGGTTGCAGGGCTGTCAAAGGCTTTCATTAAATATTAAATTAATATTTAATCAAAATTTGATTATTTTATTAATAAATAATATTTAACGAAGATATGTTTCTGAATTGTAATATTTTGTTTCTTCTTTCGGTTATTAATTTTCTTTAACACTACTTCTGTCATGGTCAGACGTATCACTTACCACCAGGCGAGTAAGTTGACTGAACTGTGTGCATGAACATGTCTGTTTGTATTGTATGTGCGGGTGTAATCCAAGGATAATATGTATGGAATTATCAAAAATATAAGTATGTTTATCCGTTGCTTAGTGCTGAGTTTGGGCTAGATGGCGATCTGTGAATGTGAATGGATATTTAATATTTTTTTCTTATCTTCTATATTGTTGTAACCGTGCGGTCTTTTAAAAAAATAAACAGTTTTTCTTTCTTTATTTATGTATCAACGTATCTGCCAACCCTAAATCATGAGAAACCGTTCCGTTCCGATATTCATAGGCTTTCATTCAAGTTTCTTTCAGCCAGTGGCGGTCCTCTCCCGGGCGGACCATTCAGTTCCAAATGTTTTCAGTATGATCACGTTGGCAGAAATTGAATTTTTAATATTGGTCTGGTTGTCAGTCTCTTTGAAACACTTATCAAGTGGTTCGTTTTGGTAATTTTATGTTTTTAAGGATATTTTGTTTGTGTTTATAGTATTTGAGAGAATGCGGCCAGTTTTTGTACGACAAGCAACAAATATACAACCATTTGGCTCGCATCTATCAACAGAGAATACCTATAAACATATAAAAAAATATACTTAGAATGAGGATGAAATTGTAGGACATACCACTACTAGTTACTAGGTACTCAGTCGTGTATAATTTAGGTAAAGTATACATGAAATTTGTGAATGACGTACAAACTCACAAGACAACAAGCTTGTATTCCGTACAATGTTTAATCTTATTTATGTACGTACGAGTACATAAGTCGAAGTCGGCATAAACCGTGTAGGTACCTACATAAACCCTCTAAAATGGAAAGTCTCTTGTAACTTGTGAGCCCAGTTTTTGAAAATCCCGCGTATTGGCAACCCTGCAAGTTGCCAATACTCATGAAATTATCCATTTTGCTGTGTAATATACGCAGCTTAGCGAACTTTTTAGAAGAAACTTCATAATTGATGCGACGACCCATTTGGTGTTTCGGTTGAGAGGTCGACTGCAACACCAAGGCTTTCGGGTTCGATCCCCGAGCACTACAAAAAATTGTGTGCATGAATATGTCTGTTTGTTGTCGTGAAGCGACAAATGAGAAGACCAATAATAGAGGGATATGGAATTTAATATAAAAGACCTAATACAAAATAATTAAACACGGATGGGAATGAGTGGAGGTGTAGAGTGAGAGGTATATATGATGAAGGTGTATAGTGTGGTAGCTTGTATCTTCCTTGTTCGTCTTCTACAGCTTAGGATGCACAAGGAAACTGCAGGGATGAGCACGATGGCACGAGCAGTGAGTTTGAGGCGCCGTGGAGGGCTTGATTCCACAGGGCCGCGTAGTATTAGGGCGCTTCCAGGGATTCACTGGCACCTGGTGCGCGTCAGCTCCGGCGATAGGACACCCGAAGCTCCAATAGTTTGGCTTCTCACGTAACAGCCTCGGCAGCAGCAGCGGCAGCAGCGATTTGTGGAATGTAAATGAGAGTTTGGTATATTATGATTCTCCACAAAGAATAGACTCGTATCAGTCGTATCAGTAAAATAATCCAAAAGAAACTGGTAAAAGAATGAATCGAAAAGCCTCATACAGCAGCCAAAGGCCTCTATTTATATGAAGCCTTTGACAACCGTCAAATTTCAAATTATTTCTATTTAATTTCGAAATAAATTAGATTTTAACGTAGGTCATATAGCTAAAATAGGGAATTTAAGAGTAAATTGAACGTTGCTAGGGGAAACGTCATAGATATAAACAAACATGTCAAATAAATGAAAAAGGTGATTTAAATCTCTAAAAAGGGTGAAAAATATAAAAGATTGGATGGAGAATGAAGGAAAAATGATATGGCATCTAATGCAATGGGTCCGGTTCATATAAGTTTTCCCGGACCGAAGTTATTGCGACTGAAAGAATCGAGAGTTACAATGCATAGTGATATTGAAGTGAAAATAATGAAAATAATAATGTAAATACATATTGTAAAATTGAATAAAAGTAAAAACAAAATGAAAAGTTAGTACTACATTCCTCATTGTAATGTCTAGTGTTTATGATATGTGTATATTTATATTATTGTATGTATTTACAAAAAAACATGTATATAAGTATGATTATCCGTTGTTTAGTACAGGCTTTTCGCTTAACTTGGGGCTAGATGGCGCTGTGTAAATGTCAGTGGATATTTATTTATATTATTTATTTATAATTAGTATTTATTAAAGATAATAAGATATTTGAAAATAGATAATGTTTTTCATAGATTTCATTTAGAAATTTGATTTTTGCATTAACTAGCTTCGGTCGATGGTAGGTATAACGACCTCGATCATTAAAAGGCAACTAAATCTATCTGAGGCTTGAGGATGTGGTGAAATTGACTATTCCTGACATCGTCGAGACACCCTCGTTTGGCTGAAGAGCTGCCTCTGGGCGGTGATTCCTGAGCGGCCTGGAAAACTATGAATAGACTGCGGGCAGGTGTTGGCCGGTGCCGTGAAAATCGTGTAAGATGGAGATATTCCAGAAGCAGTCTGTGCGACTGTGTTACCCCTCAGACAGTGGAACACCTTTCTTGCCCCAACTGCTAATCTTCGTGCGGTTTCCGGACCTCTGGATGGCAAATGAAAGGGTGATCAAAGTGGCCCAAGTCGCATTATCATATTTGGCTTGAGTATCCATATCGACTCGATAAGAAGACGGCCTCTATGTTAAAATAAATGAATTCACTTGATCTTAGATTCTCGTAGTATAATTGAATGCGAGTGATCCGTCGCTTCGGTTTGCTTTGCTAGAAAGACAGTTCTCTCTTCCCGTTTCTACTAACTTTTATTTTACCATAAAAATACGTAATCTACGCCCTTTCAGAACACTTAACAAGCTTGCTTAGTTGTTATTGTTTATTTTATTATTGGAAGTATATAAAATATTTTTTATTTTAGCCATTAAAAACCTATTCTTATTGCGACGTCCATTACGCCCTTTCAGAACACTTAACAAGCTCTGATTTTTGTTATTATTAATAATAACTAAAAGTTTTGACAGGCATTGTATGCCGCATCATATGTCAAGTTTTTGTACTACAATAGTGCGAGTATTTCGCACTACTTTACATTGTCTTGTTTGTGTCTTTCGTATTCCTCAGTTTGTATTCAATATTATACGTAGGAGGTCGTGGGCTCGAATCCCGCGGCAGGTCGCATCGTGAAAATCGACGTGAGTGATTTTTTCGTTGGGTAAGACTATTGCGGGTCAGATGATGTTTTTTTTATAATGTTATTAAAGGTCAAAACGCTCACTTGATGGTAAGTGATACGCCTGACCATGACAGAGCGGCATTAAAGGAGACCAACAAATACAGCTATTTTTCTCCGTCAACGCTGCACTGCGCCCGTCACCCGAGACAACAGGTGGTAGGTCTCTTATACCCGGTAATTTCACTAGCTACAGTGCCCTCATCTCGAAACACAGAAGTACATAGCATAATTTCCCAGGACGATATCTGGCACTGCGGTGGTACCTACCTAGACGACTCAGTATCGAGTCTAACACCTAGTAAATAATGACACATTTTTATCCGAGCTTCGGAGGGCACGTAAAGCCGTATGTCCAGACCACAGAATTAGTAATTCGAGAAATAATATTAATCCCACCAAAAACAAGAAAAACACAAGTTACACAACATTAACCATAATAATAATCGTAGCAAGGAACCTTAGACTTGGCACGTCTTTGCCTTGATTTCATTACTTTTTAGAGATAATCAAGCAGAAGCAGCTCAATCGAGACTTGGCTAAATTTTTTTACAGAATGTTTTTGGTGGGATTTCACTTCTTTTTATAGAAACTTGAAACGTCCAATATTGGACGACCTATTGGGTATAATGGTTGAGACGTCGGCTACTACACCAAGGGTTCCGGGTTCGATCTCCGGGCAGTACCTACAAATATTTGTGTGCATGAATATGTCTGTTTGTATTGGTCTAGCGCGCTCGACTTGGCGGGGGCTCTGCCGTGCCCCCCGATTTTTAACATCGGATGAAGCGGCCCACCATGTTGTGTTTAAAGGCGGTATGTCGATCTCTTATAGTTTGGCTGGGCTCTTTTGTTATCTAAGCAGGGTCACCAGGTACTCCAGATCTTCGATTATCCAAGTTTTTATAGTTTTCCCTTTATGTAACCATTAAACCCCAACTCTGTACCAAATTTCAACTCTCTGGGTTAATTGGAAGTACTAGTTCTATTTTGATGATTTTGTTATCTAAGCAGGGTCACCAGGTACTCCAGATCTTCGATTATCCAAGTTGTTATAGTTTTCCCTTTATATAGCTATTAAACCCTAACTTTGTACCGAATTTCAGTCCTCTGAGTTAATGGGAACTACTAGTTCTATTTTGATGATCATGAGTGAGTGAGTGAGTGAGTGTCTATCTGTCGAAAATTCGAAACTTTGCTTTCGCTTAACGTCGGAACTAAATGGTCTACAGACTTGAAATTTTGGATTTTAAGTATGTTATTATATTGTACTAGATGACAAAAATTTCAGCGCTCTGGTATTATCCGAAGGTTCTCAAATTGGGGCCTGAAAATGCGGCGAAATGGATCCTGTAAAGGATGGTACGGCAGTGTTTGCTTCGCGCTCGACTTGGCGGGGGCACTACCGTGCCCCCACATTTTCATTTCCCGACTATAATCTTATGATCGCAATCGTTAATATCCACCCGTGCATCTTTTGATTTCATAAATTAAAAAAACAAACATTCGAAAAATTCAAAACAAGGAAAATAAAATGCAAGTATTATGGTAAATATTATTATAATAGAAAAAAAATATTACGGAGCAGTAAACTTAGTGTCAATATTGATAATTCTTTAACATGCCTTGCATTACAACCTTAAACCCTTTACAGTGATAAAGCCCTTATTTTAACAACATACAAGTTTGTATTCCAATAAACGAAAAACTGGATAAATATTGAGCAGCCCTGTCGGCTGAGTTGCCATATGCTAGTCAGCCGGCTTGTTTGGGAACAAGCGTATTGGAAAAGTTGGTACCCGACCTTTGCTTCTCACACTTCAAAAGTATTATATGTATAAGAAACAGTATGGCTACTAAATTATTTCTTACTGATTTGTCTCTCTTAAGGGTTAGATCAGAAATGATTTCATCCGTCACCATCATCAGCCTATAACGTCCCACTATTGAGAAATTGGGCTGTAACCCAGCACGCGCGCCCAATGCGGGTTGGCGGGTGTTAACGACTACCATCCTAAGGTTGTAGCGGGGACCGACGAACGTGCTATGTAACGATGCACGGAAGCAATTTTCTTATCGGATAATCAGGTCCCCATCATCATCAGCTCATTAAACGTCCCCACCGAGGGGCACGAGCCTACCCGTATAGGGTGATTAGGCCTTAGTCGTCCACGCGGGCCCAGTGCGGATTGGACGACTTCACACACAACCATCGAATCTCTTCGCAGGCGTGCATGAAGGTTTCCTCACGATGTTTTCCTTCACCGTAAGAGCGTCGGATAACGTACATATATTTTTCGAAAATTCGAAAATACATTGGTACGTGTCGGGATTTGAACCTCAGCCCTCCCGGTAGGAAGGCGACAGTCCACACCACTGAGCCACCGACGCTCCTAATCATCATAATCATAATCAGGTCCCCAATCCCGCTAAATTCAAAATGCGCTAATATTATGCGCTTAGCCCTGTATTTGTTCAAAGTAATAAGGGGGAGAGATTGCAACCAGGCCGTGCTACAGACGATGGCGTTGTGTGTACCAGACCGGTACGTCTGGCGACGCCGGCTTCCTCCGTTATTTTCTGTTCCGCAAGCCCGGACTAATATATTGAAAGAGGCACTACTAACTAGAACGTTGCGGACGCTCAATGAAGTAGCCAAAGCTATCGATTTGTTTAGTTGCTCTGACTGAATTCACCAAGGTCATATTATTAGTTTTATGCTATTCTTGATTTCTTTTTTGGGGAAACCTGTTATGTTAGTCGTAAGATTACATGTAAATAAATAATAATATATTATCGTTTTTGTGTCTCAATAGTAAAATATTTCTTTCAATCCTTTTGTTTTAAGGCATATTTTATTTGGTAACACCACAGACATCCTTATATACAATTAGACTGGACAAGCCGCTAAGTTTATAGGCAGTCCCAGTGTCACAATTTCTTTTCGGTTCTTATCTGTGAAAAGTTATTATATTTCTTGGTAAATTTACTGATTCATTGCGATGATGGCATGTTACAATTGCACAGGATGGCATTTTGGGAAAAAACGGTAATTTCTTCTAATATTCGTGCGTCGTGACTCGTCTCACAGAGCGTAAACTGGCAGCCAGTGTATGCTCGTTGAGCTTACATTTGTCGCACTTAAAAACGCGGCTTGCCCCATCTCCTGTATTGAGAAATCTGTGGGTAACACCATTAGATAATCCATTCTACTATAAAATTTATATAGACATTGAAGTGGCACCAGAATACCAAATAACAATTGTATTGGGAAAGTGCCGTAATGTTAAGTACATAAACGGAATTGAAGCTTCAAACTAAATAAAACTAAACACACAACAAATCTAAAAAAAAGATTCAATATCAAATTTGGGATTCCGCGATATTTGTTGGTTCGTTTCCGTCGACTGTTCCTGCTACTATTTGTAAAACCACAATACCGTGATTTGCATGAAATAAAAAAGTAGCGTCAGCAAAATTCACCAACGAACTTTGTCGTTGGTACAGTCATACGGAAAAATCAAAAAGTAAATATGAATAAAATCAGAGAGCAAATATGATATCATATTTTGTTTTTATTTTACCCTTACAGTAACTTTTGCTTATGAAAAGACAAGAATAAACATTAGACATTGGTTTACTTCTTCCTAAAGGTACCGTAAGAGGCTGTTTACAAATAAAATAATTTAGTATAGAACGGTAAGCAACGGTTTTTCACTTCTTTCTGCTGCTTTTGTCGAAAATAGATTTTTTAGATTCACAAAATCTGCGAGTGTGGACAAATCTTATGACACCTATTTTTAATAGGTGGCCATGGTCCGCCATGCGTGGATATTTCGATTTGACGCTTCAACAACGAGAAAAAGGACTAAGTCATAATGTAAGTAAGCACAATTCGATGAGCACATTGCCTGTAACATCTTACTGCAAGGCATAGGCTATGGGTAGATTGGCTCGTAGCCCACCACGTGGGTTCAATGCCATTTGTGGGTGTTAAAGACTACTTAGATAGTAGACAGCGGTTTCACGTGCCTTTTGAGCACGGAGTCATCTTTCTTATTAGACAATCAAGTGATTCTGTAGTATCCTCATAACAAGCAACAACATCATCATCATGAGCTCATTAAAGTCGTCCACGCGGGCCCTAACCCTAACTAAATGGGGGAAAATCGTACAAAGTTAATTTTACTTTGCAGTCTCCCGATTCGGACCCTCGACCCTCGATCATACAGCGATCTAAGAACAACACTCAGGGCACTAGACCAAGTAAGATTATTAAATTGAGCATAATTTTATCTCTTTAACTTGCCATGTATGTTATTCGGGTTACAACTCAATTTTAAGGCACTTACCCTCAATCGATTGAGCTGAAATTTGGTCTGTTATTTATTTATAATTACCGTATAAAAGATTATTAATATTGTTTATTAAATCCCGTACATAAACCACTTATAAAGATAAGCTTGCCTGTACTTCATTGTTCCTTTCTGTCTATAAATAAACGAGTTTAAAATTGGATATTTGACACCACTAGTCGTTGACGCACTTTTTAGGAACTGTCAAAAAGTAACGTTTTCATATATTTTGTATGAGATTAGTGACGTCATTGCTCACATCATCAACTGACCTAATATTAATCGGTTTCAGTGTATTTATAAATACAATATTGCAATTAAACAAAAGTGATCAATGAAACGACATATAAAATTGCGGATGGTGGAGAATACCGAATTGCTTTAGCATTTTCCGCGAGACTGTACGAATGCAAATCGGTCCGTGGCGTGTAATGGCCGCTGCCGGCGCCATGTTTGTTTTATGGCGCGGCCCGCTGTTTGTGCCTCGTAAAGAGATTATCTCCGTCCTCGATGTTTTGGTAATTTCCCATCAATGGTGGTGATTAGAGATATTCAGAAAAAGAGGACGTAAACGTAAGCCCGTAAAGGGTGTATAAGTCGTAGTCGGCCACGCGGGTCCAGCACGCATTGGAAGATTGCACACACAACCTCTGAATCTCTTCGCAGGCGTGTGCAGGTTTCCTCACGATGTTTTCCTTCACCGTAAGAGCGTCAGATAAACGTAAATAGATTTAAACCACCCTATGATGTAAAAAAGTATAGATTCGTGATATGCTCACAAATAGAAAAAGTTCTGAATGCTGTGACATCACACATACACATATTTCGAATGAGCGTACATTTACCCAAACAAAAGAGTACAAACTGTACACTCTTGGGCGGTTCGTTTTTGAGGCACGGATGGCGTATCTACCTTTATATATACAGTAACAGTCCACACAAATAAGCCACCGAAGCTGTTAATCTAAACAATAATTAAAGTTAAGCTTCAAAGAATAAATGTTACATTTTATTTAAAAAGTCTACCCCAATATACTTAACCGTTATCAAGATTTTCAATACGAAGTTAAATACAAATGTAAGACCAATGAACGTAGCCCAGATAGAGGTCGTTACCCCTCCTATTATGTAGTAAGGAAAGGGTAAACCTTCCCAATACATCCTTTGAAAGGCGAATGTTAGATCCTAAAGTTTCAGCTGCCTTTTTAGCACTTTTTGCTATTATGCTATAAGTTAGTAGATATATAGATAAACACTTTATTTCTCACAGTTTATTAATTGACTTTACATGACTAATGTCAGCTGTCAACCTATTGCATAAGATTGCAGCTCCTACAGTAGCAGTGTAGTAGTAGCACACGAGAATCGTAAATTATAATATTATGATTGACAAACAATAATAGGTTGAGCAAAAGGAGAAAATATTACATATTTTATCGCTCCCCGGGCAGTACCGACGTTTGTGTGCATGGACATGTCTGTTTGTACTGGTTTGGGTGTTTTCTATGTGTACTGCAAATGTTTTTTTAAATGTATGTAACTATGGTTATCAGTTGTTTAGTACCCATATTACAGGCTAAATGCTTATTTAGGGACTAGATACCGCTGTGTGAATGTCAGTGGATATTTATATTTGTTTATTATGCTATATGTCAACAGTTATGTAGAGAGATGGCGCAACTTTCGCCTTAAATACAAAAGACATCGAAAATTATAAAATACAAATAGTCAAACAATAAGTTAGCTATCGGCTGGGCAAAAGGATAAAATATACTATTTTCAGAGCGTCGGTGACGCAATGGTGTGGACTGTTGCCCTCCTACCGGGAGGACTGTGGTTCAAATCCCGCCACGTACCAATGTATTTTCGAATTTTCGAAGATATATGTACGTTATCCGACGCTCTTACGGTGAAGGAAAACATCGTGAGGAAACCTTCATGCACGCCTGCGAAGAGATTCAAAGGTTGTGTGTGAAGTCGTCCAATCCGCACTGGGCCCGCGTGGACGACTAAGGTCTAATCACCCTATACGGGTAGGCTCGTGCCCCTCGGTGGGGAAGTATAATGAGCTGATGATGAATGAATGAATGAATAATATTTTGTGATGACGCAGCAAAAAGCGCTCATTTTCAGTTATACCTTTAGTTCAAAATTGTATATTAATATAAGAAAAAAAATGCCCAAACTCGTTAAAGGAAGATATGAAAAAATAAGAAACAAATACACTGTAACAAATCAATTTAGAAAGCAAAAACGATTAATTTTCAGATTGATTTGTAATTTAATAATGTTTAACTATTGAGGTCCCGCCGAAGTTGTGGAGATTTAACTTGACTTTTCATCACATCATTTTTTGTTGTATGAATGATCAAGTATTTAAAAATAATAATTAAATTACAGAGAAAAGTGACACCCAAAGCAAACCTTAATAACGAAATGACTATGAATCGCCAGGTTTATGTTAATTCTCAATTAACTCGAGTATTCCGTTTGATAAATATCAGAGGCCGGCATTAAGGTAGGATAAACGGAAATTTAGAAACGGGTTACAGTTGGAGGGACCCTAATAAATTATTTAAAAAATTGGACATAATTTCTGGAAGGATTGTCGGGGTATTATTAAAGGAGACCGTATATTTCATCCTTAACCAAGAGACAGAGAGTCCTACTCTGGGATGCTTTTTGGCTCATTGCAAGGTAATTGAATGCTTGATAGAAGCGGAGGACCGGGAAATCTGACGCAGTATAAGAAATACCACGGTGGACTGCGGAGGACCGTGAAGGTAGTTTGGTCCTTTAGCTTAGCATACAGCCATACCAAAAGTTTTTTATATGTTAGAAAGAAAGAAAGAAAGAAAGAAACTTTTTTTATTGGCCACAATAATTAAATAATATTTTACCATACACAGAATTACAGTAAAAACAAGTGCACAAAAACAAAAAGGTAAATAAATTCTTTAAATCTAGTGGCCAAACAGGTGCAGCCTCAGCATAAACTGCAGTAGTAAAGAAACTACTGCAGCACTGTTTTTCTGGCTGCACCTGTGGCGAGTGAGTCACATTAAAACAATGAATACACAAAGAGAAAAAAAAAATGAAAAAGATAAAAAAAAAAGATAAAAATGATAAAGAGAAATGTTACGAAGTGAACGGGACGGTCAGGACGCCCACCCGATGGTTAGTGATACGCCCAACCATGACAGAGCGGTACTGAAGGAGATGAACGACTGATAGGGTTACTATTCTCCATCAATGCCGCACTGCACTCGTCACCCGAGACAACAGATGTTAGGTCTCCTATACCCGGTAATTTTACTAGGTAGTTGGGAGCTGGAGCAAATATCATTTTTTTGTCACAATATCATTTCAATGTACGAAGCGGCCATACAAAGCAACCAAAACAAAGCCCTACCTCGAAGTCAATCTCAGGGTAAAAAAGATCCATCCTTGTGGCGGATTATAATTTTGCAACCCTCGTGGGCGGGGGTGGATTTCTAATAATAGATCCGCCCAGTTGTTATCGGTGGAGTGAGCGGGATTCACGATTATTATATTGTTATTGTCGTCGAAAAATTCGACAACGACAAATTAAATGATTGAATTTTGACTTAATTACATTCTGCTATTAAATTTCAAACTTGAAATTTATGTTTCCTTGTTCCCGAATTTTACTGGATGTACCTTGCCCATAAAAATTAACGTATCCACTGCCACTGCAAATGAGTATCTCTGAGTATTATTTCATTATTAGTTCATCACAATATCAATGCGCGTCGGTGGTTCAGTGGTGTGGACTGTCGCCTTCCTACCGGGAGGGCTGGGGTTCAAATCCCGACACGTACCAATGTATTTTGAAATTTTCGTAAATATATGTACGTTATCCGACGCTCTTACGGTGAAGGAAAACATCGTGAGGAAACCTTCATGCACACCTGCGAAGAGATTCGAAGGTTGTGTGTGAAGTCGTCCAATCCGCACTGGGCCCGCGTGGACGACTAAGGCCTAATCACCCAATACGGGTAGGCTCGTGCCCCTCGGTGGCGACGTTTATGAGCTGATGATGATGAATATCAATGCAATTCAATAATGAAATAAAAAATAAAGAATACCGTTTTATTAATACGCTAATATACAAATGAGTACACTATGTTTGCGTGCGGACGACCTCGTTCGTTATTCTATAAATAAACATGTTTTACAAGGATATAACTACCTTTGAGCTCAGTATTGTCCTTACTCGAATAGTTGGAAGTGTTAACTCCGAGCATCTATTTTAGGGACCACTAAACATCCCCCTGGCCACCCCCGTTTAAAATCGATACCTGCGTGGTTTTAAAATACCCGATTGCTTGGCCATCGTGTGGCGAAGGCTTGTCGACCGTTTTAATATTTACAGGGAAGATTATTGAAATTGAATTTTCGTGTAGTGCCCTTTCAAAGGCTTAAGGCGTTAGGGAATTGAAAATCCTTTTGTCTCGCATTTAGAACCTTATGTCGGCTAGATAAGTGTTATAATCGTTTGGATGATTGCAAGTATTGACGGAAAACACTGCAATGATTAATTCTGTAATGTTTATTCATCATCTAATAATAAAGATTGAATTTATATCATAAGTACGCACAAGGACATAATTAATTTAGTTTTAACCTCCAAAATTTCTGTTTAAAGCATCTTTATATGCAAACAAAAAATGTATGGTATATGTCTCCTAAGACAAATATAAAAACAAAACTCACAACAAACATCAGTTTCCTGGTACTTAAATGTTAATTAATCACAGTTTAAAAATAAAGTAATACTCAAAATGTTGATTAAAAATTAAAATATATCTACGTTATTATTTTATAAAAATCAATACGCTTGCGTACGTCTATCTACTGTGCCCAAGCTAACAATGAATTTGGAATAGCAATTTTCATTAATAAATTCACTTTGAAATTATTCGATTCATTGGAACAATGTCTTTAAATGGAAACCATCCCATTGGACCTTTCCAAAGATGATTGTTTTTTTTTTTATTAATGTATGTGAAAATCATCGACTAAACCTCTTTTGTTTGTACTGGCTGATTCGAATTTCAAAACAAAATGTGAACAGAAAAAGGAGCGTTCTCAATTTAAATTTCCCTCCACATATTTTTCCCTCCACAGATATTATCGCATTGTTAAATTGGACTTGACTCGGCGCCAATCAGTTTTTTTAAGATTTGAAATGACTCTCGATAGCGAAGGAAACCTATTATGGGATTCCAAATGGAATGAGGAAATGTTATTCGTGTTGAATTTTCGGTTGACTAACAATGCGTGGAAGGCGTTCTAATCAAAATGGAGATTTACAATTGGGTATTTGACACCACTAATCGTTGACGCACTTTTTATGAACTGTCAAAATGAAACGTTTCCATATATTTTGTATGAGATTATAGAAACGTGACGTCGTTGCACACTAACATCAATTGACCTAATATTTATTGGTTTCAGTGTATTTAAAAATACAATATTGCAAATAAACAAAAGTGATCTATGAATCGACATGTAAAATAATGTGCACTTTTATGAAAATAAGGTTTGGGTTTTTATTGCGAATGGTGGAGAATACCGAATTGATTAGATATCATATTTATAGTCGATTACGTTATTCTACAATGGCTGTATTGTTGATCTATCTTCAAGTACATATTACTATATCTATATGGTAATATGAAAAAAAACAGACTTATGTAAATTACCGAATATAAGAGACCTAACATCTGTCTCGGGTGACGAGCGCAGGGCTGTGTTGACGGAAAATTATGACTACCTACTGTTATTAATTTTCTGCAACACTGCGTCTGTCATGGTCAGGTGTATTACTTGCCTCTATTAAATCTAATCTCTATCTGTTCAACCTATCACAGTCCACTGCTGGACATAGGTCTCCCTCAATTTGCGCCCGATATCCCGGTACTCCGATTTTCTTATCCAGCTTCTACCAGCGACCTTTCGCAAGTCGTCGGTCCATCGGGCCGTAGGGCGTCCCACGCTACGCTTGCCAAGACGCGGTCTCTACTCCAGAACTCGTTGGAATCTACATCTATTCTACATATATTGAAATAATAACTTGCTTTATGCTTATGAATATATATAAGGTACATACTCTCACTCTTCAACCTATTGCAGTCCACTGCTGGACATAGGATTCCCCCATTTTGCGCCCGATATCCCGGTCCTCCGATTTCCTTATCCAGCTTCTACCAGCGACCTTTCGCAAGTCGTCGGTCCATCGGGCCGTAGGGCGTCCCACGCTACGCTTGCCAAGACGCAGTCTCCACTCCAAAACTCGTCTAAATCTACATATATTAAAATAATAATTTGCTTTATGCTTTTGAATATACATAAGGTACATACGGGTAGGCTCGTGCCCCTCGGCGGGACGTTCAATGAGCTGATAATGAAGGTACATAAACCAAAACATTATATGAAAAACGTCTGTCTGTATGTTTTGCGTCATCTTTGAAAACTACGCTTTTTATTATATTCTGTGGTAGACAAATCTAGTTCACGTGATTCAGTGACCAGTAAAATTGCATGTATTTTGAGTTAGCCCAAAATGGCGTCCGTACTGCATGCGAGAACTGCAAAAGTACGTATATTCAAATGCAAAAGCGGATACAGCGGTAAGCCATATTTACTTTGATGCTGAGGGTTAAGTTGTTTATCATGCTATTTTGTTTAATAAATAATAATAATAAATATCCACTGACATTCACACAGCGCCATCTATCCCCAAGTTAAGCGTGAAGCCTGTATTATGGGTACTAAACAACGGATACACATACATATATACATTTATTTTGTAAATACATACACATTATACATAGAAACCCAGACCATTAAAAACACACATGATCATGCACACAAATATTTGTACTGCTCGGGGATAGAACCCGGAACCCTTGGTGTTGCAGTCGACCTCTCAACCGCGACATCAAATGGGTCGTCAAATTGTTTATGATAATGCCTACTTTTAAATTATTATTTATACTGTGAAACTGCGGAATGAATTCATCACCAGCTTAATTAATGTCCCCACTGAGGGGCACGAGGCTACCCGTAAAGCCTTACCTAGTCGTCCACGCGGACCCAGTGCGGATTGACCGACTTCAAGCACAACCTTCGAATCTCTTCGCAGGCATGCGCAGGTTTCCTCACGATGTTTTCGTTCACCGTAAGCCGGATGCCATCTATTGTGTATTGGAAGTGTACAAATTATGACTCCAAATTAATAAATCTCAAGATATTTCATACCCATTATATTATAAGATTTTAAGATTTATTAGTACAATTTAATTATTTTCCCAAATACTCTCATGAACTCATAAATGATACTTGGGCGGCCATTGTAGATGAAAATAGAGAGGGTATTGGTTTTCCTACTAGAGCGATACGGACGCGAAACGTCTATATTCTGTATAACTACTTATTTTCTTATTTTTTTCGGATGTAAATGTTTCGTAAAACGGAAATGAATATNAAAATGTATGGTATATGTCTCCTAAGACAAATATAAAAACACTCAACAACAAACACATCACTTTCATGGTACTTAAATGTAATTAATCACAGTATAAAAATAAAGTAATACTCAAAGTGTTGATTAAAAATTAAAAATATATCTACGTTATTATTTCATAAAAATCAATACGCTTGCATTTGTCTATCTACTGTGCCCAAGCTAAAAATGAATTTGGAATAGCAATTTTCATTAACTCTTTGAATGCCATCAAACCAGATAAAATACAAATTTTATTATTTGTCAGTCACCGGTAACTGACATGGCAGTCAATGTGTTAATAAATTCACTTTGAAATTATACGATTCATTGGAACAATGTCTTTAAATGGAAACCATCCCATTGGACCTTTCCAAAGATGATTGTTTTTTTTTTTATTAATGTATGTGAAAATCATCGACTAAACCTCTTTTGTTTGTACTGGCTGATTCGAATTTCAAAACAAAATGTGAACAGAAAAAGGAGCGTTCTCAATTTAAATTTCCCTCCACAGATATTAACGCATTGTTAAATTGGACTTGACTCGGCGCCAATCAGTTTTTTTAAGATTTGAAATGACTCTCGATAGCGAAGGAAACCTATTATGGGATTCCAAATAGAATGAGGAAATGTTATTCGTGTTGAATTTTCGGTTGACTAACATTGCGTGGAAGGCGTTCAAATCAAAATGGAGATTTACAATTGGGTATTTGACACCACTAATCGTTGACGCACTTTTTATGAACTGTCAAAATGAAACGTTTCCATATATTTTGTATGAGATTATAAAACGTGACGTCGGGTGCACACTAACATCAATTGACCTAATATTTATTGGTTTCAGTGTATTTAAAAATACAATATTGCAAATAAACAAAAGTGATCAATGAATCGACATGTAAAATAATGGGTTTTTATTGCGAATGGTGGAGAATACCGAATTGTTTAGATATCATATTTATAGTCGATTACGTAATTCTACAAGGGCTGTACTTGTTGATCCATCTTCAAGTACATATTACTATATCTATATGGTAATATGTGAAAAAATAACACACTTATGTAAATTACCGAATATAAGAGACCTAACATCTGTCTCGGGTGACGAGCGCAGGGCTGTGTTGACGGAAAATTATGACTACCTACTGTCATTAATTCTCTGCAACACTGCGTCTGTCATGGTCAGGTGTATTACTTGCCTCGATTAAATCTATTCACTCTCTGTTCAACCTATCACAGTCCACTGCTGGACATAGGATTCCCCCATTTTGCGCCCGATATCCCGGTCCTCCGATTTTCTTATCCAGCTTCTACCAGCGACCTTTCGCAAGTCGTCGGTCCATCGGGCCGTAGGGCGTCCCACGCTACGCTTGCCAAGACGCAGTCTCCACTCCAAAACTCGTCTTAATCTACATATATTAAAATAATAATTTGCTTTATGCTTTTGAATATACATAAGGTCCATACGGGTAGGCTCGTGCCCGTCGGTGGGGACGTTTAATGAGCTGATGATGAAGGTACATAAACCAAAACATTATATGAAAAACGTCTGTCTGTATGTTTTGCGTCATCTTTGAAAACTACGCTTTTTATTATATTCTGTGGTAGACAAATCTAGTTCACGTGATTCAGTGACCAGTAAAATTGCATGTATTTTGAGTTAGCCCAAAATGGCGTCCGTACTGCATGCGAGAACTGCAAAAGTACGTATAAATGCAAAGGCGGATACAGCGGTAAGCCATATTTACTTTGATGCTGAGGGTTAAGTTGTTTATCATGCTATTTTTAACCCCCGACGCAAAAAGAGGGGTGTTATAAGTTTGACGTGTCTGTCTGTCTGTTTGGGTGTCTGTCTGTCTGTGGCATCATAACTCCCGAACGCATGCAGTGATTTCAATTTAGTTTTTTTTTGTATTAAAGGTGACTTATGTGCGAGTGTTCTTAGACATGTTTGATGAAAATCGGTTGAGCCGTTTAAAAGTTGTGAGGAGTGAAAGTGGGGAGAGTAATCGAATGACTGCAAATATACTTAACCTACCTATAAAAAGTATGAAATAAAAATTAAATTAAAAATTTAAAAAACCCCCGACACAAGAACTTCAGTAATTTTCCTTTAAAAAGTAAAAAATAATAAAAGAAACTTAATGTTAAAGTACCTAAGAATCTATTAATAATTCTAAAAAAATCGTCGGGATGGCTAAGGTTCAAATCCCGACACGTACCAATGTATTTTCGAATTTTCGAAAATATATGTACGTTATCCGACGCTCTTACGGTGAAGGAAAACATCGTGAGGAAACCTTCATGCACGCCTGCGAAGAGATTCAAAGGTTGTGTGTGAAGTCGTCCAATCCGCACTGGGCCCGCGTGGACGACTAAGGCCTAATCACCCTATACGGGTAGGCTCGTGCTCCTTGGTGGGGACGTTTAATGAGCTGATGATGATGAACCTGTAATAAAAGTATTATCCGTGATAAATAAACGAATAAAAAATAATATTGATTGGGGTACGTTATATGCTCGCAAACCACCGAAGAGCCGAAACTCGTTGAGAAGAAGTCCGGGGAAGGAGTTATCAACTCGATGCCCGTATCCTCTAAGATGAAAAACCAGAAAAAACCACCGGAAAAAGTATTCCGAATGCAGTGGCAACACAACGGAAGTTCCAAGTATATTAATATTTTTGGGCAACACACAGACACATTTTTGTATTTTGCGAAGGTAAATTTCACTACATTGCAATGTAAAAGAGATAACGAAATAAAAATATTGAGTGTAAAAAAGACAGCCAGTGTTTAACATTTACGCCTTTTGTAAAAAAAAAAATGTATTCATTTCCGTTTTACGAAACATTTACATCCGAAAAAAAATAAGAAAATAAGTGGTTATACAAATATGAGGTTTCGCGTCCTTATCGCTCTATGAAACCAATACCCCTCTATTTCATCTACGATGGCCACCCAAGTATCATTTATGAGTTTATGAGAATATTTGAGAAAATAATTAAATTGTACTAATAAATCTTAATATCTTGTAATATAATGGGTATGAAATACCTTGAAATTTATTAATTTGGAGTCATAATTTGTACACTTCCGATACACAATAGATGGCATACGGCTTACGGTGAACGAAAACATCGTGAGGAAACCTGCGCACGCCTACGAAGAGATTCGAAGGTTGTGCTTGAAGTCGGTCAATCCGCTGGGTCCGCGTGGACGACTAGGTAAGGCTTTACGGGTAGCCTCGTGCCCCTCAGTGGGG
Source organism: Leucinodes orbonalis (assembly GCA_019425675.1). Classification (NCBI taxonomy): domain Eukaryota; kingdom Metazoa; phylum Arthropoda; class Insecta; order Lepidoptera; family Crambidae; genus Leucinodes; species Leucinodes orbonalis. Next base: position 88,842 of record PQWD01006255.1, read on the forward strand.
ACATTAATTGAGCTGATGATGAATTCATTCCGCAGTTTCACAGTATAAATTATAATTTAAAAGTAGGCATTATCATAAACAATTTGACGACCCATTTGGTGTTGCGGTTGAGAGGTCGACTGCAACACCAAGGTTCCGGGTTCTAATCCCCGACCAGTACAAATATTTGTGTGCATATCATGTGTTTTAATGGTCTGGGTTTCTATGTTATAATGTATGTATTAACAAAATAAATGTATATATGTATGTTATATATGTATGTTGGTTAGTTCCCATAATACAGGCTTCACGCTTAACTTGGGGCTAGATGGCGCTGTGTGAATGCCAGTGGATATTTATTATTATTATTTATTAAACATAAAAATTAATTTAAAAATTCAAAAAACCCCCGACACAAGAACTTAAGTAATTTTTCTTTAAAAAGTAAAAAATAATAAAAGAAACTTAATGTTAAAGTACCTAAGAATCTATTAATAATTCTAAAAAAAACGTCGCGTTGGGGGACCGCTCCTAATTTTTCCAATTTAAAAACTTTAAATTAACAATTTAAAGTATTTAATTATTTTAATTATTATTATTTATTTAAGAGCGGTCCCCCACCGCAACGTTTTTTTTAGAATTATTAATAGATTCTTAGGTACTTTAACATTAAGTTTCTTTTATTATTTTTTACTTTTAAAGAAATTACTTAAGTCTTGTGTCGGGGTTTTTTTGAAATTTTTAAATTAATTTTATGTTAAAAAATAATAATAAATATCCACTGGCATTCACACAGCGCCATCTAGCCCCAAGTTAAGCGTGAAGCCTGTATTATGGGAACTAAACAACATACATATATAACATACATGTATACATTTATTTTGTAAATACATACACATTATACATAGAAACCCAGACCATTAAAAACACACATGATCATGCACACAAATATTTGTACTGGTCGGGGATAGAACCCGGAACCCTTGGTGTGCAGTCGACCTCTCAACCGCACACCAAATGGGTCGTCAAATTGTTTATGATAATGCCTACTTTTAAACTATTATTTATACTGTGAAACTGCGGAATGAATTCATCATCAGCTCAATTAATGTCCCCACTGAGGGGCACGAGGCTACCCGTAAAGCCTTACCTAGTCGTCCACGCGGACCCAGCGGATTGACCGACTTCAAGCACAACCTTCGAATCTCTTCGTAGGCGTGCGCAGGTTTCCTCACGATGTTTTCGTTCACCGTAAGCCGGATGCCATCTATTGTGTATCGGAAGTGTACAAATTATGACTCCAAATTAATAAATTTCAAGGTATTTCATACCATTATATTTATAAGATTAAGATTTATTAGTACATTTAATTATTTTCCCAATACTCTCATGAACTCATAAATGATACTTGGCGGCCATTGTAGATGAAAATAGAGAGGGTATTGGTTTCCTACTAGAGCGATAAGGACGCGAAACGTCTATATTCTGTATAACTACTTATTTTCTTATTTTTTTCGGATGTAAATGTTTCGTAAAACGGAAATGAATATCTTTTTTTTTTACAAAAGGCGTAAATGTTAAACACTGGCTGTCTTTTTTGCACTCAATATTTTTATTTCGCTATCTCTTTTACATTGCAATGTAGTGAAATGTACCTTCGCAAAATACAAAAATGTGTCTGTGTGCTGCCCAAGAATATTAATATACTGGAACTTCCGTTGTGTTGCCACTGCATTCGGGACTCTCTTTTCGGTGGTTTTTTTTTGGTTTTTCTTCTTAGAGGATACGGGCATCGAGTTGATAACTCCTTCCCCGGACTTCTTCTCAACGAGTTTCGGCTCTTCGGTGGTTTGCGAGCATATAACGTACCCCAATCAATATTAATTTTATTCGTTTATTTATCACGGATAATAATTTTATTACAGGTTCATCATCATCAGCTCATTAAACGTCTCCACCGAGGAGCACGAGCCTACCCGTATAGGGTGATTAGGCCTTAGTTGTCCACGCGGGCCCAGTGCGGATTGGACGACTTCACACACAACCTTCGAATCTCTTCGCAGGCGTACATGAAGGTTTCCTCACGATGTTTTCCTTCACCGTATGAGCGTCGGATAACGTACATATATTTCGAAAATACATTGGTACGTGTCGGGATTTGAACCTCAGCCATCCCGGTAGGAAGGTGACAGTCCACACCACTGAGCCACCGACGCTCCATTACAGGTTACAGGTTGCTTATTTAACAAATTGATAAATAAATTATAAATTGTCAACAAATAACAATGAATCATTCAACGAATCTGCAATGGTTAGCTAATGATTGGTCAAGTCATTACGTGGAGTATGCGGTGAGATGATGATCGGCGTGGTCGAGTGCGGTATCATTATTTAAATCACTAGCTTCCCATGCGGTTTTGCTCGCGTGGAACTGTATGTGGGGTAGAGAGAGCTTTTTTATGTTACAGAGTGTACAGAACGGTCAGAACGCTCACCTGATGGTAGCTAAATAAATGAATATCCACTGACATTCACACAGCGCCATCTAGCCCAAGAAGTCTTTAATATGGGGATAAACATACTATTATACTTTTTTATAAATACTTACATATTATACATGGAAAACACCCAGACCATTACAAACATAAATGTTCATGCACACAAATGTTTGTACTGCCCGGGGATCGAACCCGGAACCCTTGGTGTTGAAATTAAAATCAATGACGCAGAATGTATTATATTTGGTATTAGTAACTTCAATCGAAAGATATCCTTGTATGTATTAATTTAAGGTTTTACATTGAACGTATAATAATTGCCAAACAATTAAGTTACGATTGTTCGATATGACCCAATAACCATAGCAAACATTCTCAATTAATTAAGATATTTCCGACAATACTCCTGTATATTAATAATCGTTACTACGGATTAATTCATTTTGTTTACTTTGTACGGTTTCCGTTGAAAAGGGTGTTTAATTTTATTTCCGTTATTCATAATTCTTATTATAAAAGAGGCAATTTATCAGTTTTGAAATCGAAGATACAGAACAGTCAGGACGCTCACCTGATGGTACGCCAGGTGTACACAAGTGATACGCCTAACGATGACAGAGCGCCATTGAAGGAGACCAACAACTGATAGACAGTTATTATACTCACCCTGCCCGTCACCCGAGACAACAGATGTTAGGTCTATTATACCCGGTAATTTCCCTTGCTACAGTGCCCTCATCCCAAAACACAAAAGTTTTTGTCATTTAAGTAAACTAGGCGACCAGTGCGTTCACCGTCGTTTTCCCCCCAAACATAAACTGGGTTACCTAACCCTTCCCGAACCGCCCTAAGCTGAGGTTCGGGTCTCACTCTGGGACGCTCTTAGGCACGTTGCATGAACCTTTTCATGCTGAGAGCCATCTATGCTTGCCACGTACCCTGTGAAGATTTGAAGGCTATCTAACGTATCTTAAATGTAACGTAAAATAGTTATACTACGTATATGAAGAGCGTCGGTGGCTCAATGGTGTGGACTGTCGCCTTCCTACCGGGAGGGCTGAGGTTCAAATTCCGACACGTACCAATGTGTTTTCGAATTTTCGAAAATATATGTACGTTATCCGATGCTCTTACGGTGAAGGAAAACATCGTGAGGAAACCTTCATGCACGCCTGCGAAGGGATTCAAAGGTTGTGTGTGAAGTCGTCCAATCCGCACAGGGCCCGCGTGGACGACTATGGCCTAATCACCCTATACAGGTAGGCTCGTGCCCCTCGGTGGGGACGTTTAATGAGCTGATGATGATGATGACGTATATGAACAAAACTCTATACTTCAAGATAGATGTAATTCTTTATTGCCCACAAAAAATATACAAAGTTTACAATGCAGTGTGCATAAATCATTAGATAAAAAAAATGAAAGAAAACTATGCAATTTAGACGGTCTTTTCAAAGTCAAAGTCAAAAACATTTATTTCAAATTAGGCTTACAAAAAGTACTTATGAACGTCAAGAAATATACAAAAATATAATAAAAACAATTTAAATACTAAACTAAAAATATGAGGTTTGATGCTTTGAAAAAAAAAGCGCTTCAGTGGTTTGGCCTGTTGATTACAATAATATTACTTCGTCTTTTACCTTGATAAGCTTATCGCTTGAAGCGACCTCTTCCAGACAATATAATAGTAATACATAGTATATCTATATAGGTCCACTAAATAACAAAGATTGATTACCTTCACAACTTTACAGAGTGAGCTGTGTGCGCAGATCGTTCTAAGCTTTATAAGTCTGAATATATTTCCATTACTCTATTTTACGACAAAGGAAAGATAAAGACACAATCTTTTGTCACTTACGTCCGGAAACGTTAAAATCCGAGGTTAACGATATGCTATACCTTATTCCATGGCAATAAAGTTAAGATTGGAGTTACGTTGATTTTTGGTGTTAACGTTAAATAAAGTATTATTAAACTGTTTATGACATAAAAACGGTAAATTGTAATCATCATCATCAGCCTACACCTGGTTAAAAGACGAAGTAATATTATTGTAATACTGTTTTAAGAGATGGCGGTAACCCCCCTGTCCTCTGCTGAAGGCCTCTCCAATAGCACGCCACACAGATCTATCCCACGTTTGCAGTTGCTAACTGAGAGAGAGAAAAGTTGAAGTGGCAGTGGGCTGGTCACGTATGTCGCAGAACCGATGGCCGTTGGAGCAGACGAGCTCTGGAGTGGAGACCGCGTCTCGGCAAGCGTAGCGTAGGACGCCCTCCGGCCCGATGGACCGACGACTTGCGAAATGTCGCTGGTGGAGGCTGGATGAGGAAAGCGGAGGACCGGGATATCTGGCGCAAAATGGGGGAGACCTATGTCCAGCAGTGGACTGCGATAGGTTGAATAGGAACTGAGAGTCGTTTATAGATGTCATCTTTCCAATTTGCTACGCTTGCCAAGACGCGGTCTCCACTCTAGAACTCATCTGCTGCATCGACCACCGGTCCTACGATATACTTGACAGCACTCTATTACTTTAACTTGCTGATCTGGCCGGGCTATGTCAGTATGTTTAGTTCTCTAATGAGTAACATAAAAAATACCCCTGAGAGAAATCCCATGTAGAACTCGCTCCGTTGCCTTAAGTGACTTTAAACTTGTGAACTCCGCAGTCAGTGTTTACGACACATCAACTTACAAAGTATCTACAGTAGTATCTTATAAAGTAGTAATTTTGTTCCTTAATATTTCATCAAAAGATCCTGGCACGTTCTGACCTACACAAAAGCTGTAAACCAACGGACAATCGCAACACAACAAAGTAACTCCCCGAACAAAGACACGAGCTAAGCTAGTTTACGTTCTGCGAGTTCACAGTTTTACTACATCTTAAATTACGGCCAGTCCGACGTAGTTGCGTCGTAAACTACAGGAGGACTCAGATAAAAATGGGAAATAAATATTAGATAAGACATTTATGATAGCGAAACTTGTTGGAATGGTTGGTGTTCGAATAACGGTTCTAACCGTTATATATCGTTAACGTAACGAACAGTGGTCGTGAGGTTTCTCGAAAATCAATTTTCAAAAAGTATGTTCTGTGTTTCCTGCTGGATTCTTCTCAGTAGACAACTACAGTCCGAACCAGTGGTGGCTTCATTTGACATTCATAATTGTTCTTTATGGACCTAAAATTACTGTAAAGTAATTTTAGTATACGTATTGTATATTCTAAGTGTACAATAAAGAATTAAATAAGCCGGTCGGTTGTCAGAACTGAGGAGTTAGCGCAATCTCTTAAACAGTATTGTTATAATGATACGTTAGCATTTTTGAACCAGAAAAGACGAAGTAATATTATTGTAATACTGTTTTAAGAGATGGCGGTAACCCCCAACTTAGTCACATGTATTGATGCACTAATATAGTGCTAGAAATACAAGTAAGGCTTTTTTTCCAAGAGAGGCTAGATGAGATACGCTGAGGATAGGGTTATCTGGCGTAGAAAAAGGGAGACCTATGCCCAGCAATGGACTGCGAAGTTAAAGGGGGAACCTAAATTGCCTCCGTTGTCAGTGTATGGAGAGTCAAGCTTTTTTATGAGTTCGCATCGTGCCTGAAATATACTAACAAAGGCCGTTCTGTATGAAAAGAAAGATGAAACCTTATTTCGTAACCTGATTTCAGTACAAAATGTGTGCATGAATATGTCCGGTTGTATTAGTCCGGGTGTTTTCTACATATGTATGATATTATGTATGTATTTAAAACAAATGTTTCAGCTCCACACTGAACTTGAGGCTCGATTGCGCTGTGTGAATTTCAGTGAATATTTATTTTTTATTTCTATAAGCGACTATTTAGTAAATGTAGATGTTTCATATGAAAATATTAACTATTTCACAGCGTGAGGCTTATATTGCATGTGCTAAGCAACTGATAAACATACTGAATTAATAACTTTTGTAAATACATACATATTATACATAGAAAACACCCTTATATTACTTACCGAAACTTCAAGGCTGTTCTCTTCTTCAAGAAACTTCAAGGCTTCAAACTTCAATTTAGTTCCGCGAACTGAATCGAAATGAAAATTAACCCCAGGGCCCTTGTGTACTTGATTTTAACTTTTATGATTATCTATTGGAGCTTATTAACATGAAATTTCCCAACTGTGGTTAGTTTGAGATTATTAAAATAACAAGCTATGGTAGGATCTTTGGACAGTGTTGGCACTTAACCAATAGAGAACCCATTTAATAAAAGCATCTCATTGGGTCACCAATTTCTTCAAAGAAAATTAAAATTGCTGAGATAAAGATTTATTATTTAACTAGCTTTTGCCGGCGGCTTCGCTCGCATTAAATTCGGGATAACACGGTACTTTCATTTATCACTAGTCATAGGATTTCCCCTTCCTCCAACTTTAAAGGTTTCGGGGTCAATTTCAGAATTTTTATTAGCAAAAAATATGTTATAGTGAGCTTACCTTAAAAGATAGACATATGCTCTTGCGGACTTTTTTGTAGACCTTTAAAAGGAGAACAATACTCTCATACATGACTTTTGTGTAACTTTAACCGTTTCCTCAGCGTACGCAGCGGAAGCTCCAAGTATGAAAAAATACCCCCCATTTTGAAACATTCTTCATTGCTGCTCCGCTTCTATTACTCGTAGCGTGATGATATATATCCTATAGCCTTCCTCGATAAATAAGCTATCTAACACTGAAAGAATTTTTCAAATCGGACCAGTAGTTCCTGAGATTAGCGCGTTCAAACAAACAAACAAACTCTTCAGCTTTATATATTAGTATAGATGACCCAGTTAGTGTGACGGTTGAGACGTCGGCTACTGCATCATGGGTTCCGGGCTCGATCCCCGGGCAGTATCAACTTTTGTACGCATGAACATGTCTGTATGTAATGGTCTGGCTGTTTTTTATGTATAATCTGAATGTCATTATAAAAAATATATAATGTTTATCAATTGTTTAGTACCCGTAATACAAGCTTCACGCTTAACTTGGTACTAGAATACGTATCAATGTATTTTCGAATTACTTAAAAAATGTACGTTTATCCGTCGGTCTTACGGTGAAGGAAAACATTGTAAGGAACTCTGCGCACGCGAGATTCAAATGGTTGTGCGTGAACGACTTAGGCCTATACACCCACGTACGGGTAGGCTCGTGCCCCTCGGTGGGGACGTATAATGAGCTGATGATGATGTATGTAGTGTTAAATTGGCAATAAACATTTTTCATTTTCATATTTTTCATTTCATTATTTTATTAACCCTATTATAAACTTGATCTAAACTTAAAACGTATAACGCTCAAAAGTAACAGTTTCCAGTAAAGGGTTGTTACGTTCAGCAATCTTTGCTTATTTCAAATGCAAAAGTACATATTGTATGTGTTCCGTATACAAAAGTGGTAATCCGTCATCGCGGCTAGAAATATGCTCCAGACATCAGACCATGCTTCGGGGATCCCATTGTTATGGAAATCATGATGCCATTTATTGTTATGTAGATATAAATTGATATGGGGATAAGTTAGGGATCATATTGAAAAGATAATGTTAGCAACTAAAACTGCTTTGGTCTAGTGGTAGTTGAGTTAGCTGTATGATTCCGGGTCGTGGGTTCCAACCTTACGAATAGATTGAATATTGAAAATTTTCTTTGTGATATGTTGTTTCGTTTACACTGCAGTCTGAAACGCTTGATTGTATGAAAAAAAGATGATAACACGCTTCGGGAGTAAATTAAGCTTCAGTCCCAGCTATATGGTTGGTTATGGCTCATAGCAATGCTTTGCTATAGGCTGTTATAGGCTAATTTTTTTTTATGTTACCAAGTGTACAGGACGGTCAGGACGCTCACCTGATGGTTAGTGATACGCATGACTATGACAGAGCGGCATTGATCGAGACAACTGATAAACAGTCACCATTCTCCAACAACGCCGCACTGCTGAGAGCCATCTGCGCTCGCCACGCGCCCGGTGAAGCTGTAAAGGCCATCTGCGGCCAACACCAGTAGTCAGTTCGAAAAAAAAAGACTGACACCCGAGACAGATGTAATGTTTCCTGTACCCGGTAATTTCACCATCTACAGTGCCTTCATCCCAAAACTAAAAAGTGCAAAACACTGCTATTTCATGGCCGATGTCTGGCACTGCGGTGTTACCTACCTAGACGACTCAGTACCGAGTCTACTACCTCATCATCATCATCATCATCAGCTCATTAAACGTCCCCACCGAGGGGCACGAGCCTACCCGTACAGGGTGATTAGGCCTTAGTCGTCCACGCGGGCCCAGAGCGGATTGGACGACTTTACACACAACCTTCGAATCTCTTCGCAGGCGTGCAATGTAATTTCGAATTTTCGAAAATATATGTACGTATCCGACGCTCTTACGGTGAAGGAAAACATCGTGAGGAAACCTTCATGCAC